>JABYQP010000055.1:0-97754 GCA_022606235.1 Abortiporus biennis
AAAAATTTCGCCGACCGCCTAGAGACTCGGCATTTCCTAGCAGGAGGATATAAGACGATGAACTAACGAAGAGGGAAGGCATCAATTCACTTTCTTCTGACGATTTTTGTCTTCTACAAGGCACAGGCTGGTAAGTTCATACTGGACATCCATATCTTCGTATTCTAATGATGCATTTTGCCTTACAGTCTATCGCAATTCGTATTTACTCTTTGAGCATCACTCAAGTTCTTTTCACGACAATTCTTATTATTAATCGACTCTAAAATCGATCACCATGCGTTTCTCAACTTTCCTCGCTGTCGCTTCTACCCTCGCAGCTGTCGCACCAGCTCTTGCTCAAGACGCTAACGCCGCTGAAGAGCTCGTCGCTCGCGATGACGAAACCCTCGTCGCCAGGGATGACTCTCACCTTGAGGCTCGTGACCTGAACGAGCCCTTCGAAAAGCGTGAGGATGTTCTGGAGGCTCGTGATGTTTTAGAAAACATCGTCGCTCGTCACTACGACGATGAGGAGGAATGGCATCACCACCCTCACCACCACCACGGTCATCATCATCATCACCCTCACCACTTTGAGAGTGAAGAGGAAGGTGAATGGAAGCCTCATCACCATCACCACCACCCTCACCATCACCATGGTCATCATCACCACCATGCTGAGGAGTTTGAGCACGAGGGATACTATCCTCACCACCACCATCGCCACCATGGCCACCACCTCGGCGAGTACGAGTACGAGGGTCACCACCCTCATCATCATCACCACCACCATGGTCACCACCGTCACCATGGTGTTGGTGAATACGAGTACTACCCCCACCACCATCATCACCACGGTCATCACCACCACGGTCATCACCACCACGAGTTTGATTCTGAGTACTACCCTCACCACCACCATCATGGTCATCACCACCACCACGATGGGGAGTACGAGTTCCATCCTCACCACCACCATGGGCACCACCACCATCGCCCCCACTTCTGGGATGAGTTGGATTAAACGTTGGTGTTGTCTACGAATCTCACTTTTACGACGTAACGATCTGGACAGTCTGTGCTTTTCTTTTGTTCATCCCTTGTTGAAGCAAAATCGTCACCCATTTTTTGGAATTTTTCTTCTCTTCTTTGTAGGACGTTTTATATCGTCACCACTTTCGTTTGTATTTAAAAACGATCTTATTAATTTATCTGCTGCACGAAACGTTTTGAGTTTCGTTGTCGTGCATTTATTGTCTGGTAAAATATTTGTGTTTGCTGCAGAACTACTGGGAATGAGAGGATCGCATAAACTCAGACTCAAAGTAGTTCTGGATGAGTACGAGCCTCATGGCTTTCGGCTTCAAATCCAGAACATTGTGAAGTCATAGGTGATCTCGATCACTTGCAGTCCTAATGGCGAGTATAAGAGTCGAGTACAGACTATCTTCTTACTACCACATTCATTGAAATCAACATGTCTTTGAGATACTTGACAGCACGAATCGCGCAACAAGTTCGTCTTTATTCACTCGTTTTGACCAATTTACTGACGTTGATACACTTCACAGATTGATGAGGAGCTTATGAACACCACAGGAGCTTTCAGCATCGACCAGGTAGGCTGATTAACCCCCCTTCTAGGAAACAATGATATCGAACCTAGTATATTATTCTAAAAGCTTATGGAACTTGCTGGACTTGCATGCGCACAAACGTTAGCTACAGTCTACAATAAGGAGAAATATCCAAGAGTCCTCGTATGTTGCGGGCCAGGCAATCAAGGTGGTGATGGACTCGTTGCTGCTAGACATTTAGGTGGGTTATTATCGCTGAGCTCACCAACTAGACACGGATGCTGAGCATATGCCAGGCATGTTTGGATACACCCCGACTATCTGGTATCCGAAGGTATTGTAGCTTCGTCAATACTTTCAACTAAATTCTCGTCCATTAATGAATTCTGTATATTCAGCCTGGCAACAAGGAAATCTACAAGGTAGATTATTGTCGCCGTATGTTATTACCTGAAATCTAACTGATCAGACTAACTTTCAATGCAGCGTCTTCAAGCTCAATGCGTAAACATGAAAATCCCCGTAATCCCTCCTTCAGAAGACTCGACTTCCCTCCACGAAGCACTCTCTAACACCGACGTAATTCTCGATGCCATCTTCGGATTCTCATTCAAACCTCCCGTTCGAGCTCCATTTGACAAAGCTCTTTCGTCAATCACAGAATCAAAACTACCTATCGTTTCTGTCGACATACCTTCCGGATGGGATGTTGAAAAGGGGAACGCTCAAGGTGTTGGGTTGATTCCCGACGTTCTTGTTAGTCTTACTGCTCCGAAGGAAGGTGCTAGGGAGTTCAAAGGGAGGCATTTCTTGGGTGGGAGGTTTGTGACAAAGTAAGTTTTCTCAGTGGAGGGTTCGATGCAAGTCTCTGATCATACCTTCTAATTTTTAGAGCCATGGAAGAGAAATTTGAGCTTAACCTCCCTCCGTATCCCGGGCTCAGTCAAATTGTAGAGCTGACGAAGCCAGAAGATAATTCGACGAAATTGTAACAATTTGTACAAGTGCAGTAATATAAGAATAGATTTGGATGGATACTAAGATTGATGAACATATAAAGTTTACCTTTACAAGCAGAAGGGGTCATGCTAACGAGACATTGATGAGTATCTGTTCTACAAACTATTGGTACAAATGGGTATTACGAGCGCAAAGGCAGATTGGGCCTTAAAGCCCTCTCCCTATTCAAGCGCACGATGTTGAGCCTGTGCTCCCTTCTGATGGCGTTTCTCCTCTTTCTTCGCAGCTTCCATCCTCTTATACCATGCCGCCGATTTATCATCCAGATCATCCAACTCTCCCGGATCTCCTTCAATCCCTAGTGAGGGAGAGGGAGGATACCTTTCCCAGCTCCGCCTCTTCAAACAATTCGCTAGATTCATCGAATTCTGGTAACAACAAAATGTGAAAAGGTCTTTTTCCTCTCGAGTGATTGTCCTCCCTGAGAGTTCACCCATCATGTCGATGAATGGTTTTAAAAGACTGTGTTGAAATACTTCCTCGGTATGTCTGATAGCATCGTGAAACCTTGTGTTCCGGAGAATAGACACCCTCTTCCTCTCGACATGTAGAGACGGTGCATTCTTTCTCATAGTTCTTTCTTCGAGAAAGGCAGGGATCACATCCGGAAGAGGATTGGGACCTTCAATGTACCCCTTCGTGTTGACGACTTGACACATGTTGAAGGTAAACATAGCGCAATCTAAACTAAGTTCCTCCCCTCGCGCAGTTTTCAGATACAACCAATAGTGGTCGTCTGGATCTTGATCTCGAACGACACTACCGTCTGAGGTCCTATAGTAAGCGATTCGATCTTGAGGAGTGACCTTGGCTGATCCATGGGCGATGCCGAAATCAGCAATAGGAGAAGACTTGTATTTGAATCGATATCGACGCTCTTTCGAATTCGCACCGGAAGTAGTCGTGTACATCTCCGCCAGGATGGCCACAGCGACAGAGGTAACTATAGGGAGGACAAAGCCAGAGTTTATTATTCGCCGTTTCATCTTGAAGGCTACAGCGGGAGTCCAAGCTTGAGGACACCACTTTTTGTTAGAAAGATCGTATCAGAAACCTTCCAAATCTTCTGGTATTGTGTCGTCCACTACAAGAAGCTTGGCTTCCCAGCCATCCGGACAGCGCACAGGATGTGCGGTTGGGTTAATGTCGCTCTTGATTGGATGTTTGAGAGAGAAATGAACGGGTTGTGAGGATGCATGAATACTGGCGATCATCCATGCAATGAAGGGGTAAAAAGAATCAAATGCAATACGGTCGGTCTTACCTGAATACAACAGATGGTAAAGATTACCATGCGGTACAACACTTGAATAGCGGACTTACCACAATTCTGTTTGTGGTTTGGCCAATCCTCCTTCTGACATTCAGTTCCACAATATGCTCTCTGTTGGAGATACATGATAATGAGATAGATTTACAGAAAAATAGACATGAACGTACCTCTCCGCATGAAGAACAAATATGAAAGTTGCCCCCTGGGCTCTTCGCTTTACATTTCGAGCACTCGGTGACCTTCTCTAGTGGTAGATATACTTGCCTCAGCTTTCCACTACTGCCCTCATGCTGAACCATATCTGAAATCAAATTCGTGCGATGGTGGTAAGTAGCAGAATTCAGGGGTTCAAGAACCTGACGGGAGCAAAATGCATTATGGTAACAAAATGGTTGTGACCTGGAATGAATTCGCGTTATGCTCAAATCACGTGACTATGGTCACATCGTTCCAGTCACATCAAGGAATGGCCTGCAGCTGTTCTCTGCTTTCAACGTTCATGTTGTGCTTTCCCGCTTTGAGCTCAACTTCACATCTGCTCCGAACTCGCAGCTAATCGTACATTACACGAATTTCATGGCTCTTGCCTCCCGACAGGCTGACACTCAGCTCAAACGTCTATGTACCAAACCAGAAACTCAAATTCGCGCTCTTGCTGTCTTCCAGACCGTCCAACAGAAAACCGCAAAAGGATCGGGACATGAGCTTGGCTTAGAAACGAAAGACCTATCGGCCATCTGTGCATACATTGCATCTCTAGAGTACGTCTCATCCTGGGGTGAAGTTTAAACTAAACTTTCTAACTTCACCTGATGTAGACTCAAGAACAACGATGTATCTTCACAGGCTGCTCTGAAGGTATCTGGACTTACTTTGGAGAAGTTTAAGACATCTGTAGAAACGATTACCGGAATTTTGAGAGCTGCAAGTTCAAAGCGACCAGATTCAAGACATCTCAGAAATGACCGTCTCACCCATGCTACACCGGTGGTAGATCCACTTATAAGAAGACTCTGTTCTAAACCAGAGACTTTGAAACGCGCCCAGAACATATTCAATACTGCCAAACTCAAGACACAACCAGGGTCTGGATACGAGATTCCAGATGCGTTACCAGGTCTTCAGGCGATTTGCGCATACCTTGCTTCCGAGGAGTAAGCATATTCTCTTCGTTATCGTGGCTCTTTTAACTAGATGTGCAAAATCTTCAGACTACAGAATAACGACGTCAGCAAAGCAGTCGCACGTACATCGTCTTGTCTGGATCCCAAAGTGTTTAACAATGGCCTTGCCGTTGTTCGGACCGCTCTAGCAGCATCTGACAGTAAATCAAAGGAGACTGTCGAACATTCTCCGGCTGAAGAAATCAACTATGAATATCTCGTCCAGATGTTCAAGCTGAAACAGGTGGATTTCATGGCCTCCTGCATGCGAGACGTTGAGAATACGATTGCCCAGAGTCGAGAACTGGGAAAGAAATACGCTATCCCATCTGACGTGGTCATGATTGCTGTGTTTTGTTGGATGGCGAAAGTTCTTCTGGTTAGTTCCAAATTTATTCCATAATTCAAGATCTCATCACGTTTATTCGTCTTTCAAATCCACAGCTCAAGAAAGACTACGCGTCGATATTATTGAACAAATTCCCCGTTGATCGAAATGACTTTGAACAGGTCTACGAAGTGATTGAACATACATGCGATTTACTCGCGAAAGAGATTAAACAGAAAGTGGCTGCGTTACGTACCCAAAAGCAGAAAGCTACATCCGGAAATAAGGCATTTATGGCTGCAGTGGAACAACAACCGTCCCAAAGTCAAGCATTGCCCCAGCCAGATCCGGACGTTTCGA
This sequence comes from Abortiporus biennis, assembly GCA_022606235.1. Taxonomy (NCBI): domain Eukaryota; kingdom Fungi; phylum Basidiomycota; class Agaricomycetes; order Polyporales; family Podoscyphaceae; genus Abortiporus; species Abortiporus biennis. Next base: position 5,704 of record JABYQP010000055.1, read on the forward strand.
AGCCACCCCCTAGTCCTTTCCCAGTCCCCTCCACTCCCCGAAAATCGGTCCTTCGCACGCCATCCAAATCTCCCTCCAAATCTGCGATGAAGTCAACACCAACTTCACGCAGCAATCTTTCTTCGCCTTCCAAGACACCCGGAACTGGTACCAAACGACAGGTTGCGTTCTCCACGATCGCAGAGGAGGATGAAGAAGAAGACAAGGAAGGAGATGGCGGCGAAACCCCTACTAGAAGGAAAAGAAGAAGAATCTCGAATGAGTTTCGAAACACCCCAAAGGACAAAAGGTTGCCCGCACTTTTGGATCTACCTTCGTCTGCGGATACATTTGACTCAGAAAGTTCTGCTGCTCCCACTCCAGTTGGTTCACCGAGGAAAGGGAAACAACGGGAACGGGATATTGATATGATGTCAGAATCATCAGCACCTTCAACCCCTCGTCGACCCAAGGGGTCACTCGATACTTTTCATCTTCGCACACCTGGTTCCAGATCATCATCGAAGGCGGCGGCGACTGACAACGAAGCCACACCACGGGCACGAAGTCGAGGCCGAGTTGCAAGCAGCACAGGCACAATCACTCCAGGTCGAAACCATAACCGGAGTCGGAGTCGTCGACGAGATGAAGATAATTACCCTGATGCGTTCCGTGCTAAAAGATGCAGACCTGTATTTTTGGATCGGAGACAATGGTTAGATAAAGGCTCGAGGTTTGAGAAGGAATGTCAGATTGCGAAGATGGGTAGGGATGCTTTGATTGAAAAGTTTGGCGATCCTTTTGCAGAGTTGAGAAAGAAAGCTATTGCTGCAGGTGTTGCGCTTGTTGCTGGTTGACTTGATCTACATTTTGAGGTATATCATGTACGATACGTAATTCGGATTTCTATCTGTATTTGTAAAGTATGTAGTCTTGTGAGAGTCAATTCCTAAGTACTTGGACTTGTTCATCTACGGACTATAATGGGTGTAAGTTAGACTCACGCAATTGGTGTGCCACCGCCCAGTATGAATGCGTTTCGTACACTGCGTGACGTGACTTACCCGTTCTGGCCCAGATGATCGTCACGAATCAGTCGTTGAACGTTGAATATTGAACTTGAAGTCAGAAGTTTCTAACTCGGATATATATTCAACTGGACGAATACTAGATCGCAGCGCAATACCTGATGAAGTACATACCGACGGTGGGACAAAATAGCAGATGAAAACAACATGTCAGAAGCATGGACGATAGCGAGAAGCGAAGGGGACGGGAACTTTGCTCAATCTGATTCAAGAGCATCAAATACAATTAATTCTTAGGAACGACGATGCAGTACCAGTCGATCACGGAAGTGGATATCACAGTAAGCAAATTGCAAGAGCACTAGTGCCTGCGGGTATATAGCAGGGGTTCGTTTGAGTACGATTTTAGTTCTTCTTAGTCTTGATGTCGCTGGCTTGCTTGAAACGCAAAGATGAAGCAATATGTCCATACGAATCATACATGAGCCAAAGAGGGATCACAACCCAGCTGTCGACAGAGATAAATAAGTCAGCAATGTTGTCCACGTGACATGTATAAAGTGACCTTACATGACATTCATGAACTGGATACATGGGATGCAAAAGAAGCGGAATTCAGTAAATAAACGTGAGATTAATATTTGGAAGACATACGAAGAGGTACACCCAGAGATAGAGAGGATTTGATGTGTTTAAAGCAACGCTTCCGGTAAGCCATTCGGGAGCAAACGTCATAAATCTATATCTATCATATGAGTACTAATATATCAATGAAAGAGCAACCCGGGTACTAACCCTCCATATAACTCAGCAGTGCTTAAAACTATGATCCAATAGTGTCGAGCAGGATCATTCTGAGCAAGTTGTTTAAGGATGTAACAGCACATGGGACCAGCCCCGAGCACCGTCAGTATTTCGAGCGATACGACCTGAGAAAGAACGCAATAGTCAGAACAAACATTGGATTTCGAAAGCACGTCAGTGCGAAGCCGAAGGGTCATACTGTTGGATCGGATACACCCCAGCGGGCGTCTGCTCGAGCATACTCCTTCCCTGTTGAATTTCGAGAACAATGTAAGTCCGAAACGATAAGGATACGCAGTAAAAACAAACAAGTGCTTACAAAGCTCCGCGAAGGGACCCTCGCTTGTGACAACTTGTCTGCCGAACGTCGACAAGTACAGGAAAGATCCTTCAAATGAGAAATGAATCATGGCGTCGAATGCCTGTTCACAACGTCAAATTGACAGCACATGGAGCATAAATGAGTATGCGAACTTACGAGCCATATCCAAATGAACCTATCCTGCCATCTGGCGTTCTTCGGTAGGAATGTGTTAGCAGTGACCGATGCAATTGTGGCAACAACTGCGACACCTGCAAGTGAGTAAGCTGAGGTTGCAGTGAAGATAGTTGGTATGTCTGATTCCGTCGCCATGTTCTCGTCTTCGTGATGACCGATGGCAAGGCTGAGCTCGACGATGTGGGACTTTGCAAAAGAGCGTGGGGTACAATTGCAAGTTTACTCGCCTGAACCGAACACGCATGGCAAAGTCCGTTGACGATCATATATTAGATCTGAGATTCATACTCCACATTTCACCATTTCACACCAGGCGCCCATAATGAATCTTTCGGACTTACGTCGAGCACCCTCTGAAAAGCCTTCGCATTTTCTTATAAAAATACTGGAAGAAATTTGGGGCTGGAGAGGTTGTCGCGGAGGAGGATTACCGTCATGACTCGCATCCTAACCAGACGTGTTTTTTTAGAGTCAGCCTTCCCCGCCGTCACGTCGGGATGCCCGACAAGAGGCTCCTATTCACATGTGCCGGAGGTCCGACAGCCTCAACGATCGGCTTTACAACTGAAAAGCCAGCCACAGGATTTCGCCAGAGACTTCTCTCCCCCAGTCATTTCTTGTGACGACCTCTCGTATCTCCAGATATTTATGTCGACACGTTGACCGCCGTGGGCCAAAGTATCTAGGACACATTCTCTACTCTTGCTTCACTTTACAGTCATCTAGTCTATCGCACATTACTTCCGATCTCTAAATTTTTACCTACCATGTCTCGTTCCGGAGAGCAGAAAAAGCCTGTCGGGTTTGCTACCCAACTGATTGCTGGAGGTACGGCTGGAGCTATGGAGGCGGTAAGTGATATTCTATCCTTGCGGTGCTCAGGACAATGTTGCATAGACAACATGAAGAAAACAATTCCCTATGCGTCGCAGCTCTCCGTTGGCTTCATTTACTGACTGGATTGTTTCTCCAGTTAGTATGCCAGCCTCTCGATACCATCAAGGTCCGGATGCAGCTTTCAAAATCTGGTCGTGCGCCAGGAGTGAGTTTTCCTTGATTCAGAAATCCGGCATGCATCTGAGGTTATCTGCTTTACAGACAAAGCCAAGAGGTTTCATCGCTACTGGAGCATTGATCGTTAAGAGGGAAACACCTTTGGCCCTCTACAAGGGTCTTGGTGCTGTACTTTCCGGTATCGTTCCCAAGATGGCTGTACGGTTTGCAAGTTTCGAGTCTTACAAGAACTATCTCGCCAACAAGGAGACTGGTAAAACGAGTCTTGGAAACATCTTCATCTGTGAGAATCCTTTGCATTTAAAATCTTACATGGATTACTGAAGGGATGCAATCATAATAGCTGGTCTGCTTGCGGGTACAACAGAAGCGGTGCTGGTCGTTACACCTATGGAAGTCGTCAAAATTCGTTTACAAGCACAATCACATTCATTGGCCGACCCATTGGAAGCACCCAGATATCGTAACGCTGCTCATGCTGTCTATACCATCGTTCGTGAAGAGGGTTTCAAGACGCTGTACCGTGGTGTTAGTTTGACCGCCCTGCGACAGGCTACCAACCAGGGTGAGTCATGCGACACAATTCTATCCTCTTGAAAATCTAATAAACACTACGAAAAGGTGCCAACTTCACTGCATACCAGGAACTGAAGAAGTGGGCACATAAAGTGCAGCCCGATCTCGAGCAGCTTCCTTCATACCAACACATGCTTATCGGTTTGATTTCTGGTGCTATGGGTCCCTTCTCTAATGCTCCTATTGATACAATCAAGACTCGTACGTTGCATTTCTTTTCATTTACTCTAAACGTAACAATAACATGGCATATATACGATAGGTCTTCAGAAATCTACGGCCGAACCTGGTCAATCAGCTCTCCAACGTATTGTCCTCATTTCCCAAGACATGTGGCGCACAGAAGGTGTTCGCTCCTTCTACAAGGGTATCACACCTCGTGTCCTCCGTGTTGCTCCCGGCCAGGCTGTCGTCTTTGCTGTATACGAGAGGGTGCGAAAGGTTATCGAGACAATGCAGGGTTCCTCGGAGGAAAACACCTATACTGAATAGGTGTACATTGTCCTGTGGATTATGCTGACTTAGCAAGCTGGAGTTTATGAATGATATCAGATCAAACTAAACAATCATATAAACGTGCGGGTTTTTTGATGACATTGTTATCCAGTCCGTGACAGAGTATGTTCGCGTCTCACAGTATGAACGGGTGACATTAATGATGGTTCCGAGATCTCGGTATCAAGTTCACAGTAATACTAACGCGCGTTGGTTGTAAGTAAACCACCATTTTCTCTCTGACTGTATATGTCCAAACCACCGAAACCTCGCCGACCGTCAGCATTTTTCGGAGACTTTGTACATTGTACATCTCTCGGAGAAGTAGAGATTCTTCACGACCATTTGGTAGGCAAGTACCATTCCGATGGTGATTTACAAGCAGGAGCACAAGCTAATCTCATCGATGTATTAGTTGTGAATATAGATGGTTTCATAGAATCAGTTGAACCAAGCTCTTCAGAGAAATGTCAACGATATCTGAAAGGGGAAGGGGACATTGAGTGCATGATACCCCAAGGATGTTTCATGATACCAACATTCTGCGATTTACATCTTCACGCTCCCCAGTTTCTCTATCAAGGAACCGGACTACATTTACCGCTAATGGAATGGTTGAATGAGTATGCATTTAAAGCAGAAGAACGCATAGACGGCGATGAAATCTTGTCGAAAAAAGTATACAAACGTCTTGCTCGGAGGCTTATTGAAAATGGCACAGGCGCAGTTGTACTGTTTGGTACAATTCGAGAAGAAACAAAGTGCGTAGTGATTTTAAATCGTCGAGTTTCAAGATTTCTCACTGACATCTAATAACGACGATTAGTCTTATCCTTGCTGAAGCAATGCTTGAAGCAGGACTCAGAGCATACGTTGGAAAGCTCTCAATGGATAAATCATCTAGAGAAACATACATCGAGTCATCAGCAAAGCAGGCTTTATCGTCGGCCTCTTCTTTCGCAGATCGTTGCGAAGAACTTGTTAGAAAAAAGCCACAACATAAGAGACTTGTCAAACCTATCCTCACCCCTCGCTTTGTGCCAACATGCTCTGACGAACTGCTCAAAGGCTTGGGTAGATTATCGGACTCTAGAGGTCTTTGGATTCAAAGCCATATGGCCGAAGCCCACGATCAAGTAAAATGGGTAAGGGAAGAACGGGGAGTAGAAGATATTGAAGTATTTGAACGAGTATGTTGACCAACCGAAACCATTGTCTTACTCAACTCACATTGCTATCGTAGAGCGGCCTTTTGACTCCCAGAACAATCCAAGCGCATTGTACTTTCCTTGATCCGCCATCTCTCAGTCATGTCGCGGAACTTGGCACGTCTATCGCACACTGCCCCTTGTCGAACGCGTACTTTTCTGCAGAACCTTTCAGACTTCGAGAGTCGTTGGATCAGAAAGTCAAAGTCGGACTCGGAACAGATATTGCTGGGGGATATAATCTTGATATTATGTCTTCTATGAGACAAGCAGTGGCTATTTCTAGGATGCGAGAGGGAAGTAGAGTAATGGCGAATGAGAAAGGTAAAGAGAAAGGTAAGGACAGTGGCAATCAAGTGTTATCTATTGATTGGAAAGAAGCATTGTATCTTGCAACTACCGGAGGAGCGCGAGCGATGGGTTTACCAACCGGAACAGGGACAATTGAAGTTGGTGCACCTTTCGATGTTCAAATGAGTGCGTTCTCTTTGCTTCCGGCTCTGCCATGAGTGAAGCTAAATTAGGTGCAGTCCAACTTATAGACGAAGTTTCTGGAGAAGGCGTGGGTCAGATGGACTTCTTTGATATCCCCTATTATCAGGCAGGAAAGCTCACCTTAGAGGAAGTAGAGAAATGGTGGTGCTTGGGAGATAATAACAACAGGATAGGAATGTGGATCCAAGGAAAGGATGTTTGGAAAGGAAAGCACTGGTATGAAGAAAATCCGATTGATGAAGAATATACTAAAAATCCCTGAAATAAATTGCGAAAGATCCATAGCGACGATTAACTGTCTTATAGATCCCTCGCCTCTAACTCTTTCCAAGAAGTAAGACCGACCACACTCGGTAGACTGTTCCATACCTCCTCCCGTCTCGCACGTGCATCTTGCCGAAAAGCCCTTCTACATGGTCCACATATTTCGGAGTTTTCAAAAATCTCATCAGAGACCTGGACCATGTAGTGCAATGGACCTGTTCGAATTTTCCAAGAGCGCGATAGACGTGAACCGTATCGTTGGAACACCTTGACGCATGTTCCTTCATTCTGACATCCAGGCGATGCAATCCGGTCACCACAAGTACGACGTATGAAATCTAAAATGACTTCAACCCGATGTTGGAACATCAAGGTGTAGTCCTGAAGGTCGCGAGCAGATAATTGAGATGAAGGGCATGAAGGGTGATTGATCTGTAACTTGGGGTGATCGCCAGCAAGTATGTCGTGCAGCATATATAACGAAAGAAAGTATAAAGCTGGTGGAATCATAATCTGGACATTCGTCTCCCGAGCAAGATTTAAAACATGCAGTGGATGCACGTATGGATACGTTTTGCCATCAACGATCGGAGATTTGACAGCAAGTTCGACCATCTCATCGTGCCCTCGTAGTGTATTCGACCATGTCTGGGTTAAATGGCGAATAGCCTGATTCCGGAGGTGCTGGATGCAGTATTTTGTCGACAAACGAAGTATGCCAGCAACATATAGAAAATCCTCAACATTTCGGCCTCTAGTTGGTCTGATAAACCGCAAGGGTTGAACTATCTGATTATCACGGCACCTTGAGAACCTGCAAAAGTAGAGAAACGAAACTTACAATGGAGTCGCGTCATATAAGGCTTTGATGAGATTACCAAGTTCAACTGGTAAGTCGAACATGCGTACCACAGGACAACTATCCAGAGTCTCTACACTCTCACCAGTCCCAGCTGGTGGTTGTGGGACATCAAACATAGTTTTGAACACTTCGGAGTGTCTGGAGAGGAAGTCGCGGTGAACTTTGAAGGCGACAGACGAATCTTCTGACAACAATACGATATTGCCATCTGGAAACCAAGGGTCCCCTCTTTTAGCAGATCTAGCATTTCCGTTCATTCTCCTCGAGTAACTGTGTGGGCACACAACAACAGACGATGGCACAGAGATGGTGGTCGCTGGAAGAGGTTCGAAGGCGTCAATCTCCTCTTCACTCCCGACCGCGACTATCAATGTTACCCGAATGACTCTGAGCCTTGTCGACCACCACCACAGATACCGCAGAATATCATCTGATTTATATTGAACTATACTGATGTCGAGGACCCCTCGAAGCCCTCGTTCAAGGACGCCTTCTCGCGTTGGCACACCAATTCGCTTAGCACCTTCAGCACCTTCTGTGTCCAATCTACGAGTGTATAGCCATGGGTCGACTCCTGGACCTTCAATAGCACCCACACCAGTTTCCGGTTCCCCACCAAGTGTACTGACAACATTTGGAGGAAGTAGTTCTTCTTCAAGCACAACGAATCCGGAATCAATGGAAGGTATTCTTGTACAAGATCCCGATGCTGAGGTCGACACAGTGGACGGAGAAGAAGGAACTGCTACTGGACGCGTAGAGAACATTTCAGACGAGGAAGCCAAGAGGAATCTTAGAGATCATCTAAGAAGGACATTGAGTGAAAGAGATAGACCTATGGGTGTGTTCTGTTTTGTCATTGTTTGATATACACTCACATCCATTTCATTTCAGATATCAGTCAACGTGCTGCTAGAAAGAAGGGAAAAGCTGTTGACGTCGATGAACTCCAACCTTCCGGTATGTATGATGTATGATTTCAACACTCAACCCAGACTCATCGGATGACAATGGAAGTTACAAACCTCTATCCTCCCCGTCAATATTTTGTGCTCACAGATGCTGGGAAACCTGTATTCATAAGGTGAATCGATAATTTACATATGCTTATGTCTACGGAAGTTTGAACAAAGATGCAGCCGACAGGAGGATGAGGGGTCTGATACATTTACCGCGACTATTGGACTTATGCAAGCACTAATATCGGTATTCCTCGACGATGGTGATAAGATCCGTTGTATAAATGCTGGAAAGACCAGGATATCATTTATACTACGTTCGCCACTGTACTACGCCTGTGTGTCGTCATGGGGAGAACCAGAATCTGTGGTGAGTCCCAGAGTCGAACTTATGTGAATATGGCCGGTGACTGATGTTGGCAAAGAAAGACAAGGTTTCATCTTGAATACCTTCACTTGCAGATTCTCAGCGTTGTTTCGCAAGAACAGCTCCGTAGGATGTTCGAGCGGAGGAATTTTGACCTTCGACGGTTGCTTAGCGGTGCTGAACCATTCATGCACACACTACTGGCACGTATGGAATGGGATCTGGCTATGAGCACATCATCTTTGTATTGCCTTAAGTTGGAACCGGGATTGAGAAAGAGCATTGCTGATGCGTTAGTCCCAACTTCGAAGATCAAGGTGTGTGCTAGTTTGACATATTCCTTCAATTCCAATACTCTAACTGGCATCTGTAGGACATCCTATATGTAATTTTGATAGCTCAGGGACGAGTAGTCACATTAGTACGTCCGAAGAAGCATTCCATACATCCTTCAGGTAAGCCATGAAGTTGCTGAATTGCGTCAGAACTTTACTTGACACTAAATTTCAGACCTTCATATCCTCATCAACACAATACACTCGCCTTCAATTCTCAACAACTCAGCTTCAGCCTCTTGGTTACCGATTTGCCTTCCCAAATTCAACTCATCAGCGTTTGTCAATGCATATGTGACGTTTTTGAGGAGAAATCAACCTGAAGCCGCACCTCGCAAGTCGTCGGACGAGACTTCAAGTGATTCCCCGGAAGCAGATAGTGCTGAGGTTGAAGAGACGTCGACTTCAGAGGGTGGAGGGGACGGTGGTGAAGAATCTGAGACTGATACTACGGTTACGAACGACAATCCTTCTCCAGAGATTGGACTTGTCTGTGTGAGCGGTGCGGCCGACTTCGAGGCCGTTCGTGGATGGTGTACTACTGTTTCAGAGGTCAGTTCTACATAACTCTGTTTTTTTTTTTCAAAATCGGACATTTCTCATGTTCCATCTTAGAAACTTGAACGTGAAGGGATGATGCAAGCTATGGTCGACGCGATTCATCAAGGCAAGACATCGTATTTGGTGTCTGATTTGAGTATTCCTGGGCTTCGACATTTCTTGTATAAAAGTCGAGCGAATGTGCAAGTTAGCATGCCCGAATTTGAAGATCCCTATGATGACCTTAATGAGAAACGAAGGTACGTTTGACTCATCATTGAATGTATCCGCTGCTGATGCTTTGTTCTCTCTTTACAGGTTGATTACCCTGTATCAAATGCTTCACGATGCTATCCATGCCAAATCCGGACAAGAGAGCACGCTGAAATTGCAATATATTCGTACCGAGCGAGAGAGTGTCATGGGTTGGGTTAGTACTTTGCTTAACATCCTTGCACCTTGCATTGATAGTTATTGATTCTGTCTCCGTTTGAAGATAACACAACCATTCGAATTATACATGGCATTATCACCATTGATACCCAAGAGCGCTGCTGTGAATGCCGCTAACTCTATCGCACGATGGGTTCAGAAAGAAGAGAAGAGATTGTTTTTGAGAGATGCACCTGTATTCTAATCTTCATATGTTTCTCTATTTATCCTCCTTCTTTCGGTTCGTTATAGATTTTTTTCTTTAGTCAAGGGAAGACATCGCATACGAATACATACTATTACAAGATGAATACAGATGCAAAAAATTACATGCACAAGATATGATCAGCAAAGGGAAAATAAAAAGAATTGATAGATAATAGTACATGGCTCATCAAACGCGTCGACCGCCGACATGACGAGCTGCACGAGGAGATTTCTGCCACTGATAAGATGAAGATGCAGGAGGTGGTAGAGGAGGTTCATAGCTAAGATGACGATAAATAAAATCATGCATATGCGTGCAATAAGTTCCCTTCAACTGAACCGAAACCGAAAGAACAAACATATCTTTATTCCTCTCCGCCAACTTTAAAGCCATCTGAAGGTTAGGTCTTTCATCGTTCTGAGTGAATGCTACTCGTTCATGAACGGTTTTCAAAAACCTTTCCTTCTGAGAATTCAAGTACCTTCGTAAAGGTAACTTGAGAGGTTTAGGTAAATCTTGAGGACCACCACCTGAATGACGAATAGAACCACAAGAAGGACTTCCAGGCATACCAACAAAAGGAGCGTAAGCGAAAATAGGCATATTTTCGATAGTTTCAACGGCATCGAAAAGTTGTTGAAAGTTTTCAAAATAAAACTCGATGAATCCTCCTTTGCCTTCTGCTCCTCTAGACCTCCAATGGTTGACTTGATCCCACATTTCTTCGCAGTAATCGGGCATTCCTCTAACCAACCACATTAGTTTAGCCATTTTGACTTTGGCTTTGGCGACAGTGATTCCTGAGTTTATGGATGCTGTTTCTGCCCAAGTGGAACAAAACTCTTTATGGGTGGGCCAGTGTGCTTTTTGGCACGCCTATTTCCGACAGAGGTCATTGTTAGACTTAGTGCATCCTAGCGATGCAGCTGATGCTCCGGCAATTGACAGACTTACTTTGTTACAATAAGGCATAGACCTATTCGCATCATTCCAAATTGGAATCTTTATAATAATATTTATGAACTGGAATACTCACTTGCATTGACTGCATTTTAGTTTGGCTTTGAAGTCAGGTCTGTAGAAGTTGTCGCAGCCAGGAAAAGAACAACTATCGATAAGTCGCTTCATCGAACGAGCAGGTTCTCTCTCCTTATCCGAATACTTCTCTGGCTCCATATTTGACTGAGACAAGATAGCGAGGTATAAGCGGGACTGGGTATATGGAAAGCTAGGTGAGCCACCAACTCTCTAAGTCGCTGGTGGTTCTCTTTGAGGTTTAGAGACGCCCATAAGTCTTCGATTCGCACGTGATCGTTTCCGAACATGAAGCGCCCGCTGTGAATGAGCGCTATTTTCTAGATTCTGCTTCCTTGCTCAAACCATGTCATCTCTGCTTGGTCTCCGGATATTCTCGTCAATCCCTCAGCAATGTCGAACGCTCGTTAATAGAGCTGCGTTAAAGACAGCTCCTCCCAAAAGAGGTCAGTGGATTTGAATAAATGTGGAGTTTCGACTGACAACCGGTTCTTGCAAACCAGGCGGTATCACTTCACCAGAGCTATTCTTGAAAGCTATTGGAAGGTCTGCCGACACGAAAGTGACCGCTGAGTCATGGACAGACTTATGGAAGTTGAATGGACATGCTTTGAAGAAGTCTGGTGTTCCGGTGAAGGATCGTAGGTGAGCAAAATCGCTGGTTCAGGTGCTGCCCCAAATCCTCAACAGCCTCCAAAAGATATATTCTTTGGGCTATGGAAAAGTTTAGGCAACAAGAGGACCCTGCAGAGTTTGCACATGAGAGGAAGCCGAAGAAGAAAATCAGGGGGTAAGTGTAATGTGTATTGTTTCATATGTGTAGCTAACCCTTGCATAATCTAGACGAGGTCCTGCTGTTCAAAACGGCAAGAGGATTCGTTCAAGGCGACACCGGTGACCGATCTGGACGTTCTCTGCCACCATTTCCCCCATTTGTTCACGTATATCATTTCTTCCTAATATAAACTCTTCCAACACATGCATCAGAGCTCTTCTCGAACCCTCTGCTTTACAAGTAGCGGTAGTTGAACCTTTGAACGTAATAAAACCTGGTTTTGAGAACCTGTCATGCTTGTTTAGAGTCCCAGAAACGTATTGCTCGCTGTGTTTGCAGACTTTGTGCATTTGAGAGCTATAATATACTGGAAGGAAGTTTTTAATACAATCCGATATGGTGTAACGGCTAACATTACCGCCTTTCAAGTTGAAGGTTCGCGGTAGCTCGGGGTTCGATTCCCCGTATCGGAGTGTTTTTTTGGTTGACCTTCAGACTGACGCAGACGCTGTGAAAATATACTCCTCCTCCTCCTCCTGTGCGTCGGGAATGTATCCTTCAAGTCGCACAAGATTTGCAAGACCCACACTCATCTGTCGACGATATCTCCCAATGTCATTATCAGAGATTGCGGCGACACAATATCGCCCGACCTTACTTGCTAGCACACTGCTGGATGTAGAACGCGAGGATCGATGTGATAATTGTGAAGAGCGGCAATCCCCATTTTACAGACTGACCCAAGGATGCGTTCTTCACACTTGAGTGACAGGCCTTCACACCTCGTGGCGGGCATGAGGCAGATGCGAGGACCTCTGGAGAGATATCACAATATCACACCTCATTATGCTCGGGCGTTTGCGTGGCCTTTTATGGATATACACGTGATGACTTGCTGGATTACCCTGCTTTATTACCACTTCGTGTTTGCACCCCTCCAGGAAATCACACTAGACGCCGCGACTATCTCCGCTTTAGGCAAGTACGAACAGCAAAAGACAAAAGCATGCAACCTTTTCTTTGGCCCTTTCACAGCCGAGACAAGGACCGTAGAGACACTTTCCCTTTCATTATGAGGCCCCTTTGGCCTATAAAATGGCTCTTAATGTCTCCCTTCCAACCCATCACCCTCCCTCAACCCGCTTTCTGCGTTTCCCCCGTCCCTCATAAAGCCCCGCTTCAGACATGGATCACATCTTCTATCAACCTGATTTTACCTACCAATCTGACTTCTCCGACATGGTCTATCCATATGACGACTACGGTATCAGTCCTTCGGACATCACTTCAACCTATCCTACCACTCTTCCAAACTACCCTTCCTCTCCCGCGCTTGCACAACAACAGGAATCAGACTCCGAGTCTGACACTAGTTCCAACTCTTCTTCTTCTGACTCTGAGGAAGAACAAGATCATACTTCGTGGGGCATCTATAACGGTGAAGCTTATCCTACAAGCTCTCTCGGTTTAACGTATGGTTTTCTTCTATCATTCATTTTGTACCATGGCTCATGCGGACACCTTTTTGCATTTCAGTGGGGTCCCTAACCCTCCGGAAGACGCGCCTTATATGCCTTCCACCAAATTTCAACCTCCAACATTCGACTTCTCCAGTCCAGCTGGACTCAACGTGTTACCATTACCTTTTGATTCCCCAGTATCTACGCCTCCGTCCTACTCCTCTCCGGCTGTCCGGACCAGCCGTTTGAAGGCTGCTTCCAACCTTCAAAGTACATTTGAAGGTGATTCAGACGCAGACGCAGAGGGGGAGTCAGACGATGGAGGTAGCGAGGACGAATACGTCCCCTCCCCTCGTCAAGCCCCTCGAGAACGTCGTACTTATCAGTTTGCGTACAATTCACAACAAGGCTCTCGTTCCACTTCGGGATCTTCGAGGTCCTCTACGTCCTCGCCTCATTCCACTACTTCTTCCTTGGGATGTGGCAACTATGTCGCTCCAGGACAAGATCTGAGGTTTAAACGTACACGGCCTCGTCATCAACAAGCTTCCGCACCTCCTCCTGCTTCTATCGAACAGTCTTTCACCGGTAAAGATCGTTGGAAATGCCCCAATTGCGATTACTACCAAAAGAACCACCGCGCTCCTGACTTCAAGCGTCACATAGCTACTCATTACCGTTCTCAAGAAAGGGATAAATGGATATGCTGTGGCTTCCCCAGCGACGACGTGAGGCTGAAGGACATCGATACTTCGAAGTTGAAGATTAAGGGTACCAAGGAGCCTTTTATCTGGAAGGGCAAGGCGCTCATTGGTGGCTGCTTGGCGAGCTTTAGCCGCAGGGATGCGTTGAAGAGACATCTCGACAATCCTAACGTCAACTGTGTTGGAGATTTGAACGCAGAGTGGATTCCTGGTAACCAGAACTAGAGCTGGGTTTCGTGTTCTGGTACTCTTAACGTGTTTAATGACAAGACTTTCATGAGTACGTGTTTCTTCTTCACAGACTCTCATTTCGATCTTTCTAACATTGTTCTTTCGTTTTACAGTTTCTTTCTCTCTCATTGTCTCCTCTCTTCGTATCTCTCATATGCTATCTCATTGTCATGCTCTGCGAGCTTTCACTTCATAATCCATATCATCTTTCCACTTTCTCCTTTCCGTTTCATTTGTACTTCCTCATCGTCTTCGAATTCATTCTTCGTATGCTGTATCTCTACTTTCTCTCTTGCATTTTTCTGTGGACTTTCATCTTCTTCTACTTCTCGTTCTTGGTTCACTACACTTCATCGTTCATCTCATTTCATCTTTTTTCTTTTCTCATTCTTCTTCGGGCAGAGACATTCTGTTATACCCCTTCTCATTGCATTGAATCTTTCGGTTGTCACTTTCTATTTCATTGTACATCAATATCATATCATATCATGTATTTGGTTGTACAAAAAACGGGTCTCAACGAAATCGCATTCTTCTATTTTTCTGCCTTATTATCATTTATTATCTTTGCAGTGTCCATTATTATCAAGATTTTGAGTCTAAGAGTTCCGACAATCGGAATTGTGTCTAATAAAAGTAATGACTCTGACGAACTTGAAGTTAGTCATAATTGTTACTATCACCATCGAAAAGAAAACAAAGACTTGATTGTGTATGTCCTGTTCGCCGAGTCGACGTCTTCTTCGATACTGATCGACAGGGTCTGTCAACTAGGGTCCAAATTCTCAAAGAATTGACCTTTGTGAACGAGAAGTTGATCTCACCTTCACAACAGGGTTCAAGCTGTACTCCAAACATACGACTCAATTACAATCTTGAACAGGCCGGCGAGGACAAAGCGGCTTCATGAAGAAAATCAACAACAAAAAAGAAAAAAGGGGGCAACAGCCATCATCGTGGGCATAGAAGCCATATATTCTCATTCTTGTCGGGGTTGAGGGAGAAAGGGGAACCGAAGGCTCGCGGGGAATTGCAATGTGCTAGTGAAGAGTGAGTGAGTTCAATTCGAAAATGAAGAAGATGATAATAGTCTCGTCTCTGAGCTCAACGACCTTATCACGATATCACATCACATCTGTCCGAAGGTGAGTATGTACTACAATTTTGTAGGTACTAGGCACCGTTCTAAAGTTCAGAGGAGATATCATCCACGTTCCCAACACGAGGCTTGTCAATGTGAAGAGTAAACTCTTCACATTGCATATGCATACATACAGGCTACTTACAACTCTCGAATTTCTCCGGTATGTGAGGGTTCGAATGTTCTACGAGCCTGAGCCACTCGGAGGTTAAGATGAATACCGCAATGCTAGGAAGGTAACTTAGAATTCGTCTAAGAAGCTTCTTTGGTCTAATTAATTAAGGCAAGTCGTCAATATACGGGTCCGGGGTTCTAGGGAGATGAGTGGCACGAGATGACTTTTGCGATGATGACTTGGACGGTCTCAATGCTTTCTACTTGAGAGTTATCCAGTCGTTTGTGTATCTTCAGAGGAAACAAGAGTAAGTGGTATGGAACGAATGTACATTCGTCACATATCTGAACGAGCAGACGAGCTTAGAGGGAGTAGCTGCAAATCGAATATTCGATGCAATTCCTGACACACACTGCTGCGTGTATCCGTTAAATTAATAAATTAAACATCGATGCGTACGTACGGAACTACAAGCGGATATCTAGCAAACGAAGGAGAGATGGTGAAAAGTGAAGTTCTCGATCTACAAGTAGTGGCAAAAGAACTTTGAGATTTGAAAACGTCCGGAAATGTACAAGTACATGTCCGTTACTTACCGAAACACAGCCAAGGACCCAATACCAATGTTATGAACTACCATCATGCGGCATCTTCGGAAAGGAGTACATACTCTCTTTGTGATTCACCAAATTTGATTACTGTGAAGAGAAGCAGAAGGGTCAACGTGTGACTGAGGAAAGGATATGCGAGGGCTTACCATCGCCGAGTTTAAGTTCATAGTAACGGGAGACTGGTATTTGTTCATCATTCACGTGTGTTCCGTTCGTAGATTCTAGGTCAATTATGAACGGCCTATTGAGATTTGTATCAGAGGTGATGAAAGATTTGAAGTGTCAGCGTGCAGTGGGTCGAGAAGGTTTAAAAAATGTACGCACTTTACGACTGACTTTGAGTCGCCGAATTCATTCTTTTCATGAACTTGACGAACTGAGAGATAATGTGTTAAGTACCGGTTGGAACTGCTCTGAGAAGCAAAGAGAAAGCTGCGTACATTGTACAACGGCATGTTGTTTTGAACATGATGGGTGGTCAAGAGGAACGTCCACGACTGTCTTGTCACGTCCGAACAAATACGCGCTTTGGCGGTAGATATGTAAAAGATCTGGTCATAGTGATACCCAATGTCGTTTCAGTATTCCTATGTAGAATTAACAGAACGTACTTACCAACTTGCTCCTTCCCTTTAAACACATACAATCTCCAACCAACATTCGGTTTCCTAGCCTCGGGAGGTTCATGATATTTCAGCACAGTCTTAGTTCCATCGACATTCTTCACCGTTTTAGTTTCAGCAGCTAGAAGACCAGAAGGCTTGAAATTGGGTTTTGCTTTATCCTCTTCCTCTTGCGAAGGTGATTTCGAGCGTGAATGTGAGCGTGGCCTTGAAGACCGATTTCGAGGTGACGCAGATCGTCTTGAAGATCCACCTCTGCTATCCATGGCACCACCCCTCTCCCTTTCCTCGCCCCTTCTTCTATCATAATCTCTGTCATTATCCCGTTCACGGTCAGACCTGCGGTAATTTGAACTTCCACCACTCCGACCTTCATCCCTCTGTCTGTAGCCTGAATCACGGTCATATCCACCACCACCTCTCCTTCTTCTTCCATATTCATAATCTTCGTCAGCTCCCCTTCCTGCTTTCCTGTCGACGCAGTCGTCGTATCTGTCCTTGTCACGTCTCTCAGAAGAATATTTGTATGACGAGGATCTGGCATTGCCATTTTGTTCTGAACGGTTCGAGGGGCCAGGTGAACGTGAATCCCGCACCATTTTAATGTCAATGTCGATGTAAGAAGTGGTTTTGAATAACGAGGTCACTAACAGCGATCAGACTAATGTGGTTGTTTGGTGGAAGGCCAATATATTTCTCCAGCTAGATTGATGTTAGCGCCAACAACACGTGATTTGGGATAAAGCCGGCTTCCGTGCAGTTCAGTGCCTTCACCGTCTTGATCTCCATTATCCTCCTCAATCCACTTCGCCATCTTCGCGGGCGAAGGTGAGTTATTCTTTGAATCGTCGGGCATTGTCAACAGTGCATAGGCTGATCCTTGTCATTGGTGACTTAGGCATCCTCTGACGATGCCGTCTACTGCACTGCGAGCCCTTTCCTTTATCCCACTTCGTTCGCGGTCAATACTATCATACTCGCTCCCCCGTTATATCCATACAGAATCCGAAGAGAACAGATCCAATCACCACAATTCCTTAGCTCAATTCTTCGTCATACGAGACATTAACGCTATCAGCGGACCCAAGTTTCCAGGAGATGAATATCTCTCATCAGACTTTGTCGATGTCGATGTCGATACTGGTGAAGATCTCACAGTCGGGAGGTTTGACACGTATCCGCCTCAGGGTTCTCAGATCAAAGTCAAGGCCAAACGTTCGAAGAAAGTTGACAATTCGGATTTTTTCCTCTCCAACAAGAATCTAGTCAATGTCCGGAAGTTAGTTGAGATGCCATCAGCGTACAATGTCGGTCCAACCAAGGTTTCAGATGATACCATGAGTGTCCTAAGGAAACATGAAGAGGTGCTATCTAAGCATTTAGAGGAGGCGATTGCTAAGATGTATCCCCGACAACGTGAAGCATTCAAGCTTATCGCTTTCACTGATTTATGTGAGTACTGCTCATTGTCCCATCAAGTTCCCTTCAAACCCATGCAATTATCATGCATCAGCTCTTCGTCAGATATGTTGGAGAATGCGCCCCGAACATCCACTCGCTCCAGCTACTGTAGTCTCACATATGGTCAGCGCCATCGAGCAAGGCGAAACTGCTTCACATCGGGTAGCTATGTTCCGTGCCATTGGTCGCGGAAAAATCTACGAGTTTACTCGAACGGACATCGGACGTTTCAGACTTTCTAAGGGCTACCGTTCACAGAATACGAATCAAGTCAGGGTGTTTACGATTTGGAAATATGACATATTGCGCCGGAGGTTCTTTGAAGCTATCAGGAGGGGGAAGTATGGCGAGGTTAGTGATGAATTTGTTGGGACTTCACTGGAGACTATCATGGTGTGGTGTAAAAGGAATTACACCAAGGAATCCTACTCATTTTACTGAGTATTGAGTAAGAATTCTGTTTTCCATCATCTCATCCTCGAGGTGCTTACTTTGCTTTTTGTATAGGATGACATGAACATTCGGAAATCTTTGTATCATTATCCCGGACGCTATGGTTCGGACATACCATCGTTTTCTTTCAACTGTAATGGGTACTGGCCTTCCCTTGTAACGAGCTTTGAATGTATGTACGACTAACATTTCATGTAGATCATTTTTCTGTTTCCCACTTCCAGCACTGCTTTGTATACTGGCCTTCTTTTGTCGCTTCCCTGCAATTACAACCAATGTCTCTATCTCGTCGTGAACTCTTGAGTCTCGAATCTGTGTCAATCTACACGTGTTCGTCGGAAGTAAGGATTGGGAGTCTACGAATAGGCTATATCGGAGGAGTGTCACATCACGTAAACAGACGTTCAGAAATTAGAACACGCACAATTCACCAAATTGATTGGCAGCTCTCAAAAGGAGGGCCGGTCCCATTCCTCCCCCTCCCCTTGCTACAAACTACCACTTGCTACGGTTAGTCGACTTTTCACCGTCATAAGAGCAGACCTGACATTCTGTTAGACAGACATATCTACACTACAAGAATGACTTTCAATCTTGCACAGGAAATCCTAGACATCATCATCGACAATCTTCACGATGACAAGGCGACTCTGCACGCTTGTTCCCTCGTTTCCAGAGCTTGGGTGCCCTCCAGCCAGTTGCATATGTTCAATTCTATCACTATATATATGCATCGCGATTCCGTTGCCGGAACCACTGAATACTCTGGCTTCGACGCTTTTTCTAAGGCGTTGGACGTCGAGACGTCAGGCATATGGCGTTTCGTCAGGAGATTGGTGCTCAAATCCTCCCCAGAAATCCACCAGGACATGGGATATTGCTCTGTGGAATTCATACATTCTCTTCTTGACCGACTCCCTCGACTACACACCCTTCATTTAGCACAGTTGAAGATCACCGAGGAGCTTCCTAAAGAAATGTCTCCCCGCATTCATGGGCTCAAGGAATTGCACCTGAATCGTCTTATCTTTGCGACTACTACAGACTTATGTCTGTTATTGAAGGTGTTTCCTCAATTACACTCCCTCACAGCTCGTACATTGATAGGCATGGTTTCAAGTCCAATCATCGTGCCTCTCAAGCTCCAGTTGAAGACGCTCTCCCTATCAAGTCCCATTGACAGTGTAGGCGTGTTACTCTCCCAGCTCATGGGAGGAGGTTGCATAGACCAGTTGACGTCTTTTACCTGTCACATGGCTGTCGACTTAGATCCCTCCCTGCTGTCTCATGTTTTGCGAACCATAGGTCCTACTCTCAAATACCTAGAGCTTCACCCATCTTCCTTGGGATCATTTCGTGCGTTTTCACATTTGTTTCCCTCCACAACAAAGCTCATGTTAGATTTCTCAACAGGCGAAGTCGACTTCTCACCTTGCTCGTCTATTGACGAACTGAGGCTCCGAATCCAACGTTTCGTTCGTTTATCACCAAACGGACGTTCATGGGACGCCGCTATGCACGTTCTCACTGACCTTTCTTTCACCGATCATCCCATTCCGATACGCAAAGTCTCGTTCTGTTTAGAGTTTGATCCCTGCTACTATCATGAGGACATCCTGTCGTCTGTCTCATGGCCACGACTCGCAGGACTATTTGATCGAGCAGCTTTCAGCAACTTGAAAGAAGTTGCTTTCGAGTTCCATGAAAAGAGGTGGCTTCATAGTTGGAGGCAATTCATCCCAAATTCTGGCGAGTCGAAGGAGGCAACGGATTTTTCCTCTCAGTTCGCCCTTCTGAGGGACAAGCTTCATACTCTTCACGAGAAAGGGATTCTGCAGATGCAAAGACGAGTCTCCAGTAATCTAGAAGAATAAATTCGGCACTCCGTCCCTGGAATTGTAAGCTGAAGAACTCCCCGTCGGAATGTAAGTAGCCGCTTTTTCATTGGTCAACACATCGTTAACTTCACTCATTAGAATTGTGCAAGTCCCACACCGCCCATGTTTGATAAAGATGAGAAAGAACCAAGAAACATACAAGCATCGCTTTTCTAGGCGATATTCATCATGATATGAGAACATAGTGCTTCCTTTGCTTCCACAACACGCTATCAATGCATGTTCAGCGTTCAATCCTCAGCTTAACCTTGCAGTTCATGAATCGATGTGCAACGCTCTCATTCGGAGAAAAGTTTCGATCAATAGCGTCTGCACGCCTGATGTGCGATGCCTAGAAGACGTTTCAGTTAAGTAAAATCCTGTAATCCTCGGTCGTCCTGCCGGAGGTCGAATGAAAAGAGTTGAGATTTATCCCCTTTAGGATTGGGAATCATCATCTCAATGCAAAACAATTCGACGCGATTATCTACTCAAGGTTAGTCTTTCGACTTCTTCTTCTTGAACATGACCTCATCCCGGTCGTGCTGAAATATAGGTCCAGAAGCGTTGAGACGGCAATACAAACCAGCTGTGTATCTCCAACCATATTCAATTTCCTTCCCACAATTAGGCCAACTGAACGAACTTTTCATGCAAGATATTGTTGTCCGACAATTACTTCTTCGACATCCACTATCACCGTCGACGCGTCCACTCCGATGAATCACGCACTTTTGTTCGTGTTCTCAATTTAGCGCAGGTTTTCCCCAGGTATGAAGAATGTCAGTTTAAGAATTCTCTCACTGCTCTCTCACGCGATGGCGATCTTCTTTCAAAGAGACATTTACCAAGGCCCCTGTTTTCATCGAACGAACCCCAAATGCTCCCCACCTTTAATAACATCACAGATATTTGCGCTGGACTCACCGAGTTTGATTAGGATGCCGAGGATCGTGTGGTCGCTATATATTCTTCACCTCGATAGCAGGGGCTAGGCGACCTCTCTTTAATCTCCACCTGTCGAACAACTTGAAGAATCAAAGTCCAGAGTCCCTCGGCCCTAGAGCTTCTTCAAAGATCGTTTCATGTACAACTTGAACAACTTGAACCTTCAAACTCGTCAAAATTCCTGATGTGGCTATACGTGCCAGTCTAACTATGGTACTACCTCATCACACCCAGAGGCCACAACGGACAAAATGAATACCGGCTTTGCTCTATTGAGTTCGCTTCTTGCTGGTATTATTTGAATTGGCGTCACCTCTCCCCGAAGAATATCTGCGGCCCTCTCTATGCAATCATTCTATGTGGATTCGAAGGTGTACAACGACGGAGCGCCAGGAACAGGAACAGGACGTTTTGTCAGGATATCGGAGCTCGATGAAGTTTTAGCAAGCATCAGCTTTCTCCGTTGAGTATACAAGTATAAATCCATTCCTTGACTGGAGCTCTTCTCGCTATATTTTCCGGATTGGACTGCCTACCAGGAACCGTCGGAGAAATTATCGTTTGCTGACAGATTGCAACTTTATCATCTCCACAATACGCAATTCATGTCATTTGTTCAAGACATGGCACTCCTCCGTTGCAGAGCTCCACATACGGATAGTACTCGGGGCTCTGTACACCTACATTTCAGACCTGTCATTCACCGTGCACCACTTCAAATCATAGACTCGGATGCAACAGGTTGTCGATAACGAAACTGGATTTCTGTACCTCCTCTGTTATCGCTTGCATGAACGTCCTAAATCCATGTCCTTCCGCTATCCTAGTATCTTCGTCTTGCAATCAAAAACAATATATCATCTCCGCTTCCGCTCTCGGTTTCGATTGTAGTGCTGTAGTCTACATATTTGGCTGATGGTCATGAACTCCTCAGTACCTGAGCAGCACTCAGCAAATTGCAGGAGGGTCATTATATCGTTCAGACCCCAGAGAATCGTATGGTATCGCCGAGGAGCGTCCACATGCAGGAAATCTTAAATTCGAAAGGACTGTTGAGAGTACCTTGATAAGAACATAATAAATAAATGCAATACCTCCATGAATCAGCCCATTGGAAACTTCACGAGCCACCGATCACCACACATGTGTTTCAGAAATTTTCTATCATTAATACTATCTTGACAGAAAAATAGTCTGGTACAGTAGTACAAAATTTGAATCAGGGTGTCAAGTCCACCCCCTGTTCTTCCATCATCTCTCCCCCTTGTATAGTTGCGTTTGAAGTACCCTCTATCATATCCACCCCGACCACTTCAGCTTTCAGCTCTTCGGATAAATCATGACTAGAATTTGTTATATTCGTCCCTATGATTCCGATCGGATTCATTTCTTCCACTGCTATACAAGCAACTGCCGTATTATTTCCACTTGCTTCGCCCCAACCTAAAAGTGCTTGCAGAAAGATGACAAGGTACGCCAAGAAAACAACTAGAGTGATTCTGTCCCAGAGAGAATAATACGGTGATGATTTCGTTGGGTCCGAGAAGTTATCTTCTGTATCATCGTGATTTGGCGAATCTGAGAGAGATCGTGCTTTGTCTTCATGGAGTTTATAAAGATTCGATAATTGTTGATCATAAGATGTTTCTGAATCGATGCCATGGGATGAAGAAGATGGATTTGGCCAAGGATGGAAGGCTCGGATAGATTTCTTGGTACTAGTTGCTGTTGATGATTGACTAGGCGTTATAATATCGTGAAAAGAATCGAAAGAGCTCGCGAGGGATGAGATGGTAGAAAACGATGTTGACGTAGAAATATTCAGAGAACTTGGTTCCGAGTTTGGTAAAGTCGAGTGCGTAGTCGTAGATATTTCTGGTGTACTGAAGGAGGAACTGAGGAATGGATGACTGGCGGGGATTCCAAGCATGTCGGCAGAGTTCGAGGTATGCAAACGAGAAGAAATGCGTTTATGTGCCATTTTAGAGCCTGAGTTGACCAGAGAGTAGGTAGAAACACTTGGAGGAGAAGGGAGAGAAAACAACCTGAACCGTGACAGAGTCTCGAGCAAAGTTGTAAGTCAGACAAGGTTCAACATACAAAACAAACCACCTGGTGCACAGCCGAGAAAGGAAGGTGTTCAAGTTCGATGATCGAGACGGCAGACCCCGAAGACTTTCCAACGATAGAGCTAAAATCCGAATATTCATCTTGAGAAATCCTAAAAAATCCATCACTAATGTACATTTTTGATCAACCTCCTCCATAAAACCCTAACTAAGTGCAGAAAATCGTGCCAATGAAAATACCTTGGTAAGGACCCAAGTGATCAATAATGTTACCTACGAAAATATTTGGGACGGTGGAGATAGTGCATTGAGAATCCGTAGCATCGTCATCTCCTGGACAAGAGACCGCGTTATTCGTCGAAACAATGTGAACTTCTCCATGTACATGAGAGAAACCAAGTCCACGTCCAGGGACGATAGGGATCAAATCTTTCTCGTTGTTGATACGTTGGAAGTCAGCCACCTATACAAACAACACAATAAGTATCCGATGTAACGCATTCAATAGATGTAGCTTATTTGACAAACCTTAGAATCGAAGAGTTGAGCAAAGGCGGGGTTACCAACACGCGGTGTGCCATATGTAACACCTTTGACATGAATGTTGGAAGGTAGGTTAAGTGTCATGTATAGAGAATCAAGCTCGGCCAATGCTCCACCAAGCGAATGACCAACCTGAGAAGGAAAGAATCAGCTTAGATACCACATCATCAGAAATCTGACTTGATCTTACGAGAGTGACAGTCGTTGCACTGTGCAAAGAAATCAAGCGCTTGACTTCTGCTAAGATCGTGGCAGCAGTCAGTGCATGTTGATTGGCAAAGCCCTCATGCACCAAGACATTAGAGGACACTCCGGGGAAGAGCTTGCTATCAAGATTCGTCATGGGGATCTCTATATCAGTAAGAATAGACATGCTATAGCATATAGATTATGAGCACCGTATACCAAAAATAACATCTATTGGCATGAGCACTCACAACTGGGTTGGATCGGTCCCTTCATGTGAAACGACGACCGCATTCTGTGAGGGCCAATAGCCAACAAAATCTGTGGTCGTATCATGAGGCACAGCGTCACAATGTTATCAGAAGACTACACTTACACAACTGAATGGCGTTCCCATCTCCGCCGGTCAATGTTGGCTGAAAGCCAGCGACACTATTACATGCATCTGAAAGAAAGATTTGTTAATGATATTCCACATTACATCATGGTATAACAAACTTAAAACGTACCACCACATTTCCAGGTCTTGACACCGCTTGACGGGCAATATGCAACACGAGCAAATTGGGTATAAGGCGCAAGAGCTGACAAGTCCGAAGCAGTCAATGCCACAACTCCAGAAGCCCTTGCTTCGACGTCAACGAAGTCATCAACAGGAGCCGGCGTAGGGATTGCAAACGCCAATGCGACAGCAGTAAAAACCGTCAGAAGAGACGAGGTGAACATATTGAAAGGTGATAGCGATCAATAAATGAACAAGACGTCCCCAGAGGCTGAAGCCTGTCGAATCTGAAGGTGCAGGAAGCGAAGGTGCCCTGGTACTTTTCGAACATGGTGGGGCAGATTTTATACGTTGACGACTGTTGGATATGTTGCAGAATTTTTGTAGCACAGTCGAAGTTGCATGAGATATTTTGTGTCACGCGTAGAAAATCCTCCAATCGAATAAATAGACGAGGGTCAACTGACTTCAATTCGCATCAGGATCATATACTTTGTTGCGAAGGAAAGGACAATCACTCACCAGAAAATGAGCAACGGAGCATGTTAATGTCAACTCGTTCGGTTTCAGTAGAGTTTTAGCATAGAAAGTAGCACGATAAGTAGGTTGTGAGCTTCGTTTGGGCAATTCTTAGTGAATTCTAACCAATCAGGAGCTTTGCTCTAGGAATAATAGAAATAAATAATACCAGCTGCGTAGACTCAATTCAATACGCTGTGTGAATGCCATTGTTCAATGGCGCCGCCTGACATCGCTACTGCGTGGTGTGGAAATCGACGCGAGATCAGGATCGGATTTTGGCAACCAAAAAAGAGTTCGTGTTTCTAAGCTTACTGATGAATAAACCCTCCGAGCTTTGTCCTCTGAGTTTAGGAGAGTCAGATGGTAGTTTTGAACATATGTTCACGGCAGCAGCGCAGGACGAAAGTCGCCCTGCTGGTTCGAGCATCAAGGAACTAGATATATATGGTTAGTCACGAGGCCTCCCAGCTCACTGTGATTTCGACCCGGAATAATAGACGTGAAACGGTATAGAAAGCCGACGCAAGTTTCAGAGGTGAGTGGGGCTGACTGAGAGAAAAGAGTGTGCAATTTTGAACACGGAGGTGGAAGAACATAAGAGGCCCTGAAACGACGAACTTGGAAGAATGCGGTTTTGGAAAGTCACGGTAATTGCCATCAGACCCTGAGCCGAGTTTAGAAGCCGACGCTTTTGACCGCCACGAAGGCAGTACCACGGTGGCCAACACCTTCGCTTCGTTTTCCATTGTGCGACGACCATCGTCTTCTACTGACTGCTTAACTACACCTGGTCTTTTCTTTATATCCAACTTTTCTCGGTAGGTATGAAATATCTTGGATATGACTGCTCCGCTATATGTATTCGAAGCATCAGGTAATGCTGATTGCCTACTCGGCAGGGAGCCAAGTGTCACGGCCGCATTGTGGTCGGTCTGGCTACTCCCAACGCTCGGAAAGTTTGAAAGTGGCATCTTCTCGGTGAGTAGCAGTATCGTTCACAGTTGTGACTGCATCTCTGATCCACGCTGCAAACGGTGTGCAGGACATACATGGGGCATTTTAATCTTCTCGTCCTCTTACTCAATACGCTGAGAAAACACGCGGCAGTGTGAAATTTCCCCTGCTATCTACCTGCCAGCGATGGAGGCATACTTGTCCTTCTATTCCATGAATCCCACTTCTGACACTGATAGATGTTTATTGGCATTTTCTATTGTTCAATATTGATGCTCTCATGACAAGCACACTGCCAACTTTGTCGGCAATTTCCTGGCGAGTGGATCTATCCTGCTTTCAATATAGTCCTGCAACAAGACTTCTTACTTCTTCATGTCCTACAGACCTCTCAATTCTCCTATATTCCGGACATCAATCCTCCGATTTTCTCATCTAATCCTAAGTCGAATAGAACCGCTGAACACAGCACTATCGAAAAGCATATCGTCCTGAAGCTGGCGGTACCCCAGATAGGTCGTATTTTCTTCCAATCAAGAGGCTGTAAACCCAACCCGATATCTTCAATCAGTCCCTGTCACATCAGTAATATTGAATTTGTAGGAAGATTCTATTCAATTTCTGTGAGTATGTTCCGTCAATTTTCAATGATACAATGGCATTGATTTATCGTCAGGATGAGTCATCAAATAACGAGAATACTCACCGCTTTTTCCTTCGCCGGTTGCGTCTCCCTAAGAAAAGATCGGTCTTGTGGTTTCAGAGGAAGACGAATTGACTATCTACGTGAAGTCTCGCAACGGCTAGTATTCAGGAAGATTAATTCACAGCAGTTGCCTTAAATAATCTGCAATCCCCGCAGCGGACCTTTCTCGATCGATCCGGTCTCATATTTGCGATTGCAACGACCTAGATCAAGCCTACCCCAATCTTGCCCCAATCTGCTCCTCTCCTAGAACTGCGGCGGTCTGAATCCGTCTGATCATCTCCAGGTCCTGCGTACTGGAGGTCGTTACTTGGTCGTTGCAATGACAGGGTCAACCGACAATGTTTGAATCCTCTGACGCTTGTTCATCATGTTTCACCGGCGTAACCCCTTTCTGTGTCGAATCGTCGATTCTGGAGCAACCCCGAGTGTTATTTTCCTTGTCCTATCAATACGAATTAAGGAATCTGCGGATTTGGCAAGTTTTTTTCCTCTTTTTTTTGCTTGGAAATACCTCGCCCGTAGGTCCGACCAAAAAACCAGAGTCAGAACACATGGCACTTCCATTCACAGCCCCGCCAAAAATTTCGAAAACAGGGTTCCGTTATCCTTTTTTCAACCGTTGCGTAATACCTCAAAAACGTTGAGTGTTGCTTGCCTTGGCGCGTATTTTATGTAGATGTGTACGTTTGTGGATGCTAGAACTTTCAAGTCACTGGACTAACAAGACGGCTGACGTACAACATTCGAGCCGTTGCAACCTACCCGGTGCCGCAGTGTTTCCTAGTTACCGGTGACTACTGAAGCCATAAACACGCGGGCGAGTACGACGAGGCTCATTAGGATCATCCAGCTCCGCATATCGCGCCAATTATTAGGTCAATTTTATCAATTTTGATCGAGTTTCTTAGTGGGCTTTGAGCGTCGCGGCGGCTGAAATTGAAAATGCAGGTTGATGTTTTGGAAAATCTTGAACTAAAACTTATCAGATCGGGCATCACATACCAGAACAGTGGGTTCAAAAACTTATGTCATCAGATTCTCGAAATCGAAAGAAATAAAAATATCTGAACTCGTCTATGTTATTTGTATATTTTGAATATTGTGTCATTGTGACTACACCAATTCAAGACGCAGTATCTTCGTGGCGTGCTCATTAACTTCCTACAGTAGATGTGGGGATTTCGTTCTGCGCCTCCAGCTTAAATCGACACGTATTACACCTTATCTTGTGTCTCATAGCTCTGATGACCGACCCCAGAACGATCGATCCATGACACACCTTGGGCTGTTAAATTATTACTCGAGTCGAACGTTGCAACTTACTGGGGTGACCTGTAGAGCAGCTTTTCCAAAACTTTCTAGTATTACATGAAATCTGACCGCTTTTTCGCTTTTTTTCGCCCGTTCTTCTCCGAGGATGTGCGGGATTAGATTCATATTCCGAATGATCAATTTTGTAGAGCTCGCCTTGGTGCCTTGATTAGGCTTCAACTGTTCTGAGAAAGGAAAGTCTAATGCGAATCCCGACTCGTACTATAGTAGTATACATGGACAAGTAGAAGGATTAGAACGGTTGATATACACGAGGGTAAGAAACGTTTCACTTTTTTGGCTGATAGCTTTATCAGTAACTATGTTGCATCGTTCCAATGGGGGCCGGGGCGAAGGGCGTTAGTGGCAAAAATCCCGCACCAGTTGGTAATTGAGATTTTTAAAGTGCAAAATATAAAAGACGGATCCGGATAAGTACGGTGGTGAGACCGAATGAACTCTTTGGCCGAACCTGTCGTTTAATCGGATTGTTTTTTCTTTCTAATCATAGGTCGATTGAACGTTGCTGGAGCAGGGTGAATACCCCAGTATCTCACTTTGGAGCGTCGAACCCCATGTTGCGCGGCAAAAAAAATCGGGCGCCGCGAAGGTCGAGGTTGGAGACAAGAGACCTGCCTTTCCGGGCTTGTATGAGGTTGTGGGAGCATAGTCACCGTGAAAGGGGACAATGGCGAGCTACTGTGACGCGAAGCATCAATGTTAGATCGCACGTCTATTTTAGCTGTCAATACGAACAATAGATTGGAAAGTGACTGCACTCTATGTATGTGTCTTCGTGACAGCGGAGGCTGAGATACAAAATATTGGAAAGATCGCAGTCTGCCGTCAAACCCTGGACTATTAACAGCAGAAATTAGATGCATTACATCAGACTGACCTGCCTATAATTGTCGACGAAACGTGCTAGTTTGCGAACTGAATACACGTCAGGTCTTGAGGCGACCAGTCGCACATGTCCAAAGATATATCATCACTGTTATTGCTGTTGTTCCGTTTGCCACCGAGTTTTTCTGCCTGGTATGAAGCTGTAATTCGACGATGCAGTCGAGTTGTATGAAAACAAGGCACCGACGAATATGAAAGACCGGATAATCAGAAGTCCATCTCCTCTTAAATTGCCATCCATACATGATATTCCTCTGTCCTCCTTTATCTGTTCTGACCAGAAGGATATCAATATGGCTTCGAAGGACCACATGAACGATGGCAGAAGGCCTGCGAATCAGCGATGCCGGGAACCCACGAGATGTTCGATATCCTGAAAACGTGGTTTGTGGCCTGCTGGGTGTCAGAAGATATTAACGCTCTTGGCTTTAACGAGCACCTAAAGAATCGAATTTTTGTCAGTGCAGTCTGAGAAGTAGCCAGAAAAAGCGAGGATACGTCGAGGCTTCGAAAACAATACATATACCGGCCCCGCAGATGTATGTGTGCCGGTATTGGGAGACAGAGGAGCAGCCCTCGATGGTATATTTCTGAGGACTGATACACGGTCAGTTTTCTATATCGTCGAGTCAAATCGCTGAATTTACATAGCTGGTTACGTGCTTCGGTGCGTTGTTACAGAGATAATCCAAGTTGGATGAAGGAATTGCCAGGGCGGCTGTCAAGAGCGCTCGGTATCGTGGGATTCGTGTTTTCGCTTGCATGCGACCACATCGAACATTTGGATCGCAAATCGTTGAGATGCCATCAGGACTCTGATTATTCTCGCAATTCTCCATATGTCCCTCTGGGGCCACTTTGTCTGTAAGTTCTGCTGTTTTCACCAGTTTTCTCTGTATTTTTCGTTTGTGCAGATGACAGATTGGCCAAGTGTACGCTGAACAAACGAAAGCAAATGGATCTGAATGGAAAGATTTCGATCTCTTCAAATTGCGTTAGTCATTTTAGCGTATAACCGAATTCCGACAAATTGGCTCGCAGAACCAAGAATAGTTAGTCCTGTTTATGTGCAGAACATGACAGCAACCTCCAGGAGTTACTTATGGTCATCCTGGCCTTCTCAAGCCCCTTGTATTTATCTCCAGGGTCCATAAACTCTGTTTTCCCTTCCGCTCTTGCGATGGCCTCTTACTCTCCCTGATCTTAGCTCCTCCATTTAACGATTGACACCCTCTAGCTTTTATCTCTCACTTACTCACACCGTTCAACCCGATCGCAGAGCAGCACAGCGTGTCTCCCAACGACTTTCGACTTTCTTTTTTCCAGTTCGGGTGCTGTCTTGACCCATTTACTATCCCGAAAGCAGAACCCACTGAACGCATTAGGACCCGTGCCTCTGATGTCTACCAACCTTCCCTTTCCCGTTTCTGACAACCGCTCGTATGTAGCGGAGACTGCTCGCTTTCAAGACCAAGCATTCTACGATGATCAGTCAGACGCCACTCATTATCGTGGACCTGCTCTCAAACTACCTGACTACCGACAGTATGCTGTTCCATCCAATAGGCCGCAGGTTATCTCTCAACCGGGGTCTCCTTACACTGCTCTTTACGACCCTACACGATTACACGTCCCGACTGCATATGGAGGTGGCCCAAGTAAGTGTTTCCTCTGAACGGATATTTAGTCTCGCTTATTGTATTCCAGTGCACAACGATCATTATGTCCATATACCCCAGCAGACCATGCTCCATGGTCCTGAAAATGCCATATACGCCTCTATACCTCGTTCAAACCAAGTCATTGCCTCGCATGCGACACCTTCTCCAACAACCTCTCATTCTCCTCCCAATATCTCCCATTCACTTCCAGTCGGTAACGACCCATCTCCATCCCCTCCTCGTTACGTAAACAGACGAAGAGAAAAGCCACGGATCGAATTAGCTCCTGATCAGCCATTGACAACCCAAGGAAAACCTCGGACTCGAGTCTACGTCGCGTGTGTTCAATGGTGTGTACTTAAACTTCCCACTATGTGTCGTGGGATCAAAAATGGTAACCATTGCTAACTCCACTCTCCCACTGTTTCTATTCATATCCGTAATACAGTCGAAGTCGCAAAATCAGATGTGACGGGGCGAAGCCAGTCTGCCACAATTGTAGTCGTCGATCCTCCAATGGGGGCCCTCCGGAATGTACCTACGACGCTGCACCAAAACGTCGGGGTCCAGATCGCGTCCCTGGCGCTCGCCAACGTGCCTCTATTATTGAGGAAACAAGCGGACTCCGTAGAAAACGTCGACGCCGAAATGCTGAGCCCAACAGCAGCGTTGAACCCACTGACACTACTGTGAATGCCTTGGCCAACGCAAACCCCGGTGATGGGTTTGATCTAAAGCCGGTGCGAATAGCGCCAGCAACTGCTGGGATGGCATCTGCTGCGCAGTCACTTATAGCTACACGACCACAAGGACTCTCTGTAGTCGTGGAGGATCTCGACGTTTATCGTAGTCGAGATCAAGAACCACCGTACAGCGCGGATTCAAGTCATCTGTCGCCGCTAGTTCCCTTGTCACATTCTTCTGAAGTCCATCATCACCACACCACCAACGAGAATATACCCAATCCGGCGCAGGTTCGTTTTTATTGCTAATCTTGCAGCAACCAGATGATCTGACAGGTGGGATTCGGAACGTAGGAGCTCGTTCGAATTTCCCCAACCGCTCCATACGTTTCATACAAACACCCAACCTCCGAACTTGCTTATGCGGGCTATTCTTCGGCATCATTCATCCCATCTACAGAAGAATATGACTATGAGAAGGAAGGTGAAAACAAATCCGAAATTGGCGCCGAGCCATCGTTACAATTCGCTCGAGACACCTGGTGGGACGCTCTTTTGACTTTGTACGCTACTAAATCCGATCCTCGCCAACTGCGGAGTAACGTGCTTACACCCTCGATTCGAGAGACATCATCCCAACAGATCCTAACAGATTTACGGTTCCTTTTCCGATCCTCTAATTTTTGGTTCTCATTTTTTAATATTTCCCGGTTCTTTACACGATTACTCGACCCGACACAAAGGAATACGATACAGCCAAGCTTGGTTCTTTCAGCCTTGGCAGTGGCAAATTTTATCCAGAGTTCAGAGCAAGAAAATGGAGCGAAGGGTAGGGCGTGGGCGATGAGGTTACGCGATGAGGCGGAAGGCGCATTACAGGCGAGCTTAAGTACACGGTGGGTTGACGAGACACTGGTTCACAGTAGTTGGGTGAGTAGCGATTTTACCGATGGTTCATCGTGATGCCTAAATGTTCTTTTTTCAGCTTATCGGATTTTTCGAAATTTCGGCCCACCCGAATCATTCGACCAACAGGGTCAGATCAGCCATGGGAATGCTTGACTCTCTTATCCGCAGTCTCTCGCTCACCCAGCTTGACAAGGATGATCCAAGAGTGTCGACTTTTACCTCTCGGCTCGTCCCGACTGTTTCATCGGAAACGTCAGATGTAGCTCACTGGGATCCAACCCTTCAACGAGTTCCCCATGATCATTCCACTCATCAGTGTACTTGCTCCTCATTTACGCTGGGGCACAACTCTCCCATCGCTCAGGAGGTGACTCCTTTATGGCTGACTACTCCTGCATGGAAAGAGGATTGGTCTGAAGCAGATGTCCGTAAAGAAGAGTGCCGTCGGATTGTCTGGAGCAGTATGATGTTAGCGGCAGGGCATAGTTTGTACACCTCGGCGTGTGCAGGATTTACACAGATGGATCTCTTCATCGCGGATCCGTCAAATGTATGTGTACCCCATCTTCCGTTCAGGTCGGCCGCTCATATTTTTAATATTGTAGTATGCTGTTCTCTTCCCTGGAGAGTCTCTGATGAGTACTAGCGGTGGTAAAGACACCGTTTGGGCTCTCTACATGCGTGCGATGCTGCTGTGGCACAGCTGTATCCGTATGCGGTGGGATGCAACTTACATTGACGCGGACAAGGCACAATTTGCTGTTGGCGCATGGCTTGAAATTGACAGGATTGAGGCATCTCTATCGAAGCACACGTGCAACATTGAGAGGGCTTTCCTGTTCCAGGGCAGGGAGTATCTTTTCAAGTACGTTTATTCTTTTCGGTATCAGTTGTGCATGCAGACCAGAACTGACATGATTCACAGTGCCAGAATGTGCATCTCACACGAGTTCCAGAGATACATCCCTCAGGCGGCAGCGTAAGTGCCTTCAGTTGACATGATATTGATTTAAGTTACCGGAATTGAATATCATTTTGAATAGTAACGCAAACCTTCTCTTCCATCGGAAAAAGGCCGAAGAATGGCGTAAGTAATCATTGAGGCTCTCATTTCGACATAACACGCTAATATCCCCCTCTCCGATCTAAGTCACCCATCAGGCATCAGTGGCCAAGCAGGCGATGTTTGGTTTGCAAACCATTACTGGTCAACCCAATATTAGCATCGGCAGGCGTTCGTTCTTTGTATTCTGGTTTATGTCACAGGTGTCTCGGTCAGTGAACTTCCTACCTACCATACCTATTTGAGTTAGCTGACGTTTGGGTGCTTGGACAGGGCGCTCACGCTTTGGACTTGCGACCGCAGTCTGACAGTCGCACTGGAGATGTCGAAAACTCTTGTTGGTCCAATTGAGTATCTGATGTCTCTTTGGCCTTGTCCAGGTACGTTGGCTGCTTCGTATAGAAATCTTACATTATTGATGAGATTATTTTGAACAGAGCAACAGCGACGCTTCCAAGATCTTCGTGTCAGCTTGACAAACGCCTGCTATGCCGCTGGGATGGCACCTCCTCCCCCACCCTCTCATCCTTACGTCAACCCCTGACTCTTTCATATTTTTCTTCACTCTGCTACACTTCTCATGAACATTGTATCGCGCATCTCCATTTGGACGGTCACACTGAACTTTGCTACCATTATGTATGATTACTTTTGTGATACCACCCTTGAGTACATCGCGTACGATACAGTTGTCTCAAACGATACCCCGCAAAACTTCTCTTTTTACACATTATTGCTTACTTTGTGTGATATTTTTGAGAATGCGGGGAGATAATAAAAATAAATGAATCACGACCCAGGGCGCGTTGTGGCCACCTGTTTGTACTGTGGCTAAAAGGCGCGAACCTCCGAACAACTAGCCGGCGGTAGTATTTCATGATCATCCCAAGAACGCTTAACCTGTAACCACCACCTTCTCCTACCAAGCACGCAAGCATGCCTCCTCAGGCCATGCCTTTACCTCACGACCTTCAAATTCCTATTGATATTGCCATGCAGCAAACTGATGATAACTCTCAACATTCAAGCGCCGCCACTCTTAAACGCAGGGCTTCATCTACCTTTCAAGATTCGCAAGATTCTACAAGCAGAAAGAGGCTAAAGGAAGACATGGATGAAGCTGAGAAACAGTGTGACGAAACCCAGAAAGAAACCATCGACGGACAAGCTCTAGCGGACGATCTCGAGCAAGAGTTACAGTGCGGTTGTTGTTCAGCTCTCGTTTATCGGCCTGTTATTGTTTCACCCTGCCAACATTTCTTTTGTGGAAGGTATGTTTGTCTAGACCACATCCTATCTGACTTTACTGATACTTCTGCGTATTTTCCAGCTGTGTCGTACTATGGATTCGAGTGAGTAGACCTTTGTCCCTAACTCATGTCATATCTAGTAATGACTTCTTGACATATAGAATGGCGGGTCAAATTGTCCTGCTTGTCGTGGTGTCTCTATCTCAGTCTCGCCATCGCGGGCCCTTCAAAGCATGGCCGACTTACTCGTTCGCGCCGCACCATCTCGAGCCCGTTCGATTGCTGAACGGATGCAAGCTGATGAAGTTTATAAGGCTGGATTAAGCATAAGGGTAGGTAATTGTCATTTATATATGCACAATTATATTGACGCGTCTTGTCCTCCATTTAGATTCCTACTCCTCGACAAGCTTCTCCTGAACCAACCATTCCTCAAAACAACGGCAACTATATCCTTCCTTGCCCTCATTGCTTCGCTGGAAATCAGTGGGGTTGGAGATGCCCTCAACCTATCCCCGACCCTGAAACTGATCCTGATAACGCTTGGCATACCGATGATGGAACACCGCCAGGTCATGGATACTGTGGCAACTGGTACATATCCTCATGTAATCAATCCAGGTGGACTGACGTTGAATTCTCTTGTGTTGTGTAGTGAAAGTGTTATCGCCTTGCAAGCTCCAACAACAACTAAGTGTGACTTTTGTCAAGTGTCCTTTTGCGGAATTGGCGTTCCCGGTCGCTGCGTAGCCGCACCACTCCTAGCTCAACACCCTCACGGATTGTCCGACCTTGGTGATTTAATTCAGTGCAGTGAAATATATGAGTGCTTCGATCACAACACCGTCGAGGTTGAAATCATGCTTGATTATCTTACCGCGCAAAGCTTAACTCCAAGACACATATATCGCGAGGTAACGTTATCTATTTCTCCTGATAGCGTCATTGTACTCAATGTCGCTTATGCTTGTAGATCATCGCTTTAATTCTTCGATCAGAGCGACAATTTGCTCCTTTATTTGAACTCGAACTCTTCACCGATATTCACGGTGTTGCAGGGGGTACAGACCCCGACCCAACCGCTCCCCGTAGTAAGATTTGTCGAATGTGCGCTACGGAGATTTTACTCTGGGGTTTAAGGCTTTGGTGGGTGCAAGAACGAAAGAAAGGCTTTTTAGAAGAAGCAGTTATGAAACGTCCCGATTGTCCAAACGGCGGTGGATGTTCGAGACAGAAAGATCACAGTAAGATCTTCATTGAATTGACTCATGATTCGTCGGAACTTATTGTCATCCTTTGCTCATTCAGGTCATGCCAAAGAATGTAAGCTTCCTCATCATTCTATTCCCGCTCTAATGTTGATCATCTGAACGACATTTGCCAGTCAACCATATCATCTCAAGTCCAGATCAGAACCCCATCCCTGAACCTCCTCCGATACCCCAGGAACCAAACCCTCAGTTACCAGAAGAACCTGAACGGATCCAAGTTGACGAGCCGATGGAGCCTGTTTCTGTACAGGGGGAAGTTGATATGATGCATTTCCAACCTACTCAATCAACAGAGGACCCTCAACCTCCTCAATCTCATCTTTCCCAACAAGCTGTCAATATTCACGCAATCATGGCTAATGCTCTCGAAAGGGCAGCAACTGTTCCACATGAAGGAGCTCCTGCGCTCTCCTCGGTTGATCAGGTGGACGCGTTACTCTGAGTCTTCGACTTGTTATTCTTATCAACCCTTATCTGTTAATCTCTCTCACTTGACTGCACGACCCTTTCACTGATTGTCGTGAAGTGTAATGTATACTAGTAAATCCACCTTCTCATTTTGGATCATTCCCATATTCCTCCCTTTGAACATTTCCCGGTATTTGTCGCTTCATTAATTCTTTCCATTCACATCGTATATCTGGTTACTCATTTGTACAATAATAGACAAGTACTCACATACTGGTAGGTATAGGTTTTACAATCAGGATTTGCATTACAACATATCTATATCGTACTGTATACAAGCACCACAAACTACACCAGACACCAAGCAAAGAAAGCGATAAGGATGAGAGAGACCAAGAGAGACGAAAGAAAGGCACAAGGATATCGGAATACAAGCTATAGAGATACTTGATATATCATACATATATACATCTAGAAATGTCAGCAGAAAAAAGCACAACAGGCAAATACTTAGAAGGTATCAACCAGACTACAAAGCCGAAAATCCACCCCACATTCCACCACTATTTTCTTCCCAAGTTGGACCTTTCTTCACTTGAACTCCGGACGATTTGGCAGCTGCAGCTGCAGCTGCGCGTTCTTTTGCTTTTTCTTGGAATTGCATAGCGAGTGCATCTCTTCTAGCTTTCGCAGCTGCCTTCTTCGCTTTCTTCTCATCCGACTTTGAGAATAAATTGAGATGATCACTACCAGAAGATCCACTCGCATTGCCAAGTGTCTCTGTACTCATATGTGACCTCTTATCACCTCTCCCAAAAATCCTAGACAAAGCGTTGGCTTTAGGTGAATGAATGATAGAACCACTATCGCCAGAGGATATCGATGCTGAACTAGGTCCAGGTCCTGTCGTTGCAGGAGTAGAAACGACGGGTGTTTGATTCTGATGATAACCAGTTGGACTTTGTTGTACAGTATCAGGAGTTGAAGTATCGATCCTTAACCTATCCATGTCAGGCAGGGTTTCACGTCTTCGTTCTTGAATCATGTGACCGTGATGTGGTGAAGGTAAAGTAGGTCCAGAAGAACCATGTGAAATGACAGGAGCAGTACTTGGACGTGGTGGAATCTTGGCACGAGGTGGCGGGTATCGATATGGGAGATCCACATCTTCCAAAGCTCGATGTTCTTCGATGGAATCCAATGGATGGATGATAGGTGAAGTATCGATGGGAGTAGGGATAGATGAAGAATTAGTTGGGCTCGCGGGAGTGACTGGATATGGACCATGATGTTGGAACGAAGCGGCTCGACTAAGCGGAGGCGTGGAAACTGAGCTATAAGAAGTTGATGACCGAAGTGAAGGAGTATCGTATTCCCAGCTTGAATGTTTTGACGATGACGACCTTGGCGGAGGTGAATGATGATGATGCATCGCGAAAGGAGGATGGGGAGGTTGCATGTAATGTACGCTTTCATAGAAATCATCCAAACCAGCATCACTTTCCGAATCGTAAGGTGACCTAGGACCGGAATTCGAGGAAGTTGCGTGACTGGACGAAGAAGCGTAGCTGGGTGCAAAAGAGTATCGCTCGGAACGTGATCGCGTATCATCTGGTAGAGGAATCACGCTATCCAGATCCTCCTCAACTTCTTCAGGGATCACTGAATCTACAGGATCCAATGGTTCGATTGGCTCGGCATCAACAGTGGATGACATCATTTCAGCAATTGCTTGAAGGTCTTGATCAGTGTCCAACGACACGACACTGGCCCTGAATTGCTGGTTAGTGAGTTTGCGATGCAACTGAGGTGGTATAGCTGAGGGGGGACTAGGAGGAATATGAATTCTCGGTAGAGGTGTTACAGGAGCAGAATGTGGCGGCGAGGGGAAGCCTGAAACACTTGGCTCAGGCCGACGTTGACCAGGAGTGGGGGTAACGTTTGAGTCTCTAAATGCCGAAGGCTGAGTATGTACACTTTCAGAACTATGATGTCCTTGATAAGTTAAATCAGAAACAACAGGCTGTTGAGATGCAAACAGAGCTGCAACGGCGGCAGCGATATCAATCGGAGGGTATGCTGGCCAACCTGAAACAAACAAAATAAATTTTAGCGTTCGCTATCACTTTTCTTAACTCTAAATCTACGTACGCACCACCGTTTGCGACAGCTCGTGACATACTACCATGATCTGCAGGACCTCTGACATATGAAGCGTCTGACATGCCTCGCGGTCGGGCAGCAGAAGGTCTGTCGGGTCCGTTCCCATTTCCATTTCGTCCGTGAGCGCTGTTTGGTGGTTGATTTCGGTCAGAACCATTGGAACCATCTCTGTCGCCACGCGACCTTGCGTTAGTGGGGCGCCTTTGACTATATGCCTGCAAAAAATTGTCAGTTGTGTGATCCGCAGAAGGTTAAACATGCGGACTGCACATACCATCACGACACGAAGGGCACTAGAGGGGCAAAGACGATAACGGCATCAGTTTTCAGAGCATGGCAGATCGACTGTATGCGTGCAGAACTCACCGAATTTGGAGACTTCGACAATTGCAAAGTGTAGATACGCCATAAATACCCACTGACGTCGCGAAGGTGAGAGCACCATGCATAGCATGTTTTACCAAGGATTGTAAGTGTGTCAGATTGTACGTGCTTGAGAGCAAGAGAAGCTGGCTAAGCACAGCAGGCGCGTGTTGAAGCAGAGTGATGAGACCCATAGAATAAAAATATTGTACCAAAGCGAGGGTAATTGGATACGGTTCAGATAAGTTAAATGAACGTGGGGTTAGACGGGGATCAGGACGAGCTTCCTGGTCAGACCCGGAAGGCAAGTCAGGTAGTGGTACGGTAGCAGAACTGGATGGGATGGCCTCGATAGCACGCGTAGCGGCTTGAATGAAGAGCTTCCTTTGCTCCTTGAACCAAGGCCAGCGTTCTTCAAGAACTTTACGTGAACATTGGACCTTCCGTCCGTCGTCACAAATGATTTCAAAATCAGCAAGCACTCCTTCTTCCAACGCGGCAAGTCCTAATTCTTGCATTGGAATTTCGAGGAGAAGAGGAGGTGGCTGGTAAATGCCGAAAGCTTCTAAATCAATAACAGCAACATGATCCCAGCTGAGAAGTCGTCGATTATAATCTTCAACAAGATTCCCATGGCGATTTCCGAATATCAGAAACTTGTTGGCTTCTGGCCACAGGCAGCTACGGAACCATGATCCAGCAAGTGCGCTTCCCAATTCAACACGGGACCATGTCATGTTCGAGAGGTCAAGGGCCCATATCGAGAAAGATTGGTAAGTTTGTGACAAATAAGTCCCAGCAATAATCAGA
This sequence comes from Abortiporus biennis, assembly GCA_022606235.1. Lineage (NCBI taxonomy): Eukaryota > Fungi > Basidiomycota > Agaricomycetes > Polyporales > Podoscyphaceae > Abortiporus > Abortiporus biennis. The sequence goes on from JABYQP010000055.1 coordinate 45,486, forward strand.
TGGTTGCCCAGAATAGCCCCAGTGGGGAACCTTAAACCAGGTGGGAATAACGTCCCTGTCGGCTCCCCAGAACGGTCCTTGATTATGAAGTCTCCGTGTGGCAGGGGAGTCAGAACTTCCAACTCTCGTTGAACATCAGTAAACTGGGGTCGTATGTTTGTCAAATCTGGATCAGGAGAGAAAGACTGAGAGTAAATCACTCACGTTGTAGTTGCTGAATAAGAAGATATCACAAGGATACTCCTCGGTAGGAGGCATTGAGTAAGGAAGATGTATGAAAGAATCTGGAGTAGTGATATTCTCAGTATTCACCGGATTGTTGTCGGTGCTAAATCGCGCCCCTGGAGGTCCAAGTTTGGCAGACTGGGCTGTACGATTCTCCTCTTGAGGGTATCTGACTCGCATACTGGAGGTGACTGCAACACTTCTGTAAGTCCCACAATGGCGTGGATAGTCGCGACGATTGACCCATTTCTTGGCGGCAAGATCGAACACGTGGATATCATCGAGCCATACATTGTTCAGGTCCTGGCCTCCAATGATGAAGAGACGGTCCGCTGTGACGGAGGACAAATGAGCGTATCGCGCTTTCGGGATAAGAGAGGGGGAAGCCTCTCCAGAAGATGAAGGGGATGGAAGCCAGCGACGAGTCGAAAGGTCGAAAAGACGAACGTCATTCAAGACGCATAAATCTTCTGGGTTGTCCGACTGCGACTTAATGGCCATCCCGCCGAACACGATAAGATGATTGTTCCCTATCCGCAGTGATTCAGTCAAAGCGCGACCATAATTCTGAGAAAATACCAACAAGTATCTGCACTGTGGAAGTATCGTGCCTGAGGAATGACATCTTCGGAAGATTGAGATACCTTCTCCCATTTGAACGACTCGAGATCGAATACATATATATCCGAGATCATTCGACGCTCTGCGACCAGTCGTCCCCCCTTCAGACATTGAATTAGAAAGCTGCGTGACGTACAATTCAAAGAAGACACTTACATAGAGGTACAATTTTGAGCCCACCACCGTCGTCGACGCTCCCTAGGTAACCGAGATATCACCACTGTTCAACCATATGATGCTATTTTCGGGGAGAACTCACCACCAACTTTGGAGGGACATCGCCCGACGTCCTCCTACAGAACGAGGTCAAGTCGGCGATGGGGTACATGTCGAAGTCGACGTCGCTGTCGTGAAGATGGAGGGAAAAAGAGACGAACGATGAGGAGACGAATGGAGACTAGCAGATGAGCAGGTTGTATACTACTTCCAGTATTGATCCAGCTTACGTAAAGTCTGGCACTGCAAGGTTGCCGGTATGAATGTTCACACAAATTTGGCTGTTCTGCTGTTCCTGGAGTCCATTCCGGTTTCGGTAACTCTCTTCTTAGTTTCTTTCTTTCCCTCAAAAATTTGTTTTTCCCATCTTCATATGTCTTTTTCTTGTCTTTTTCCCTCAATCTTCCCTGCAAGTTCGTCGAAATCGCAGCTGGCGGAAAGAGTTCCGATTTACCTTGACGATACGAAGACTTGGAACCCTGCGTCAATCAGTCTATGATACTATTACAACAGACCCTAGAACTTAAGAAACGGATTTCACCTACCAAGTACGATGTTTTAAAACACGCATAAAACATGCTCTTTACAGTCACCGATCCCCGAATCAACGCTCCGTACTCTCGCTATCACATGGAGTATGACCATCCAAAGTATATCGTACAGGCAGTACACAATCTGCAACTACGAAAACCACTACCCTATAGAAGCTCTAGGTTGCACCCTGGATACCTTGCTTGATGCAGCGCTCGAAGTCTCGAGACCATATGCACCCCTTTGCTCCATCTTAAATTTCGTGTGCACAAGATGTCACCACCATTAGATCTGTGTGTATCTTTTCCATCCTTTATGACCGCCACTGATGGGATTTATTACCATCCATATCTTTCGAATATTCTTCCTACTGGACGAAAGTTGCTAGTCTGTGAAAACTATCCTAGTCCACCTAATCATTATGACATACCTACTACTCGTCTAGAACGCTACTCGTCGACAGTGGTAGTCGACTACCGCAGAATTTTTTACGCTCAGGCTTCATTTCGCGGCGTGTTTTTGGAGCTCGCTTACCGACAGCTGCCTTTTTGTCCACTTGGGTGTAGACGAAGGGTATGTATAATTGAATGTTCCGCACTCCAGGGCGTCTAACCTAGCAAAATAAGGTAAGTAGCAAATTTTGCGAAGGACCTCAATCCATATCTCAGTCAATTTTCAAGTTATCAAACTCCCCTCCTAAGTCCTGAAAATCCTTCAGAGCAAGAAGGTTCCGCGGTGAAAGTTGTTTAAACCTGATAGAGGGGCACTCGCACAATCTTGCGGACGATCTGAAAGATTTTTCACCGGTTCAACCACAGTCTAATTTATCAAAATACGAACGCAAACTTTCAACATTCAAGTCTAATCGGCCGAACATACGATGAATGATCCAGTACAATGGAAAGAAACGATTTTGCGGACCTAACCCACTTGTTGGCCCTTTTCGAGGAATTTTCCGTCGCAAGGATACTTTTTCCTTTCGTCGATCTCCTTGTACCCCGCGCCACCGGCGGGCTCAATATCCTATCAAGCGTATATCGAATCCAGCTGCAATAGCATCTGAATGATGCCATTCGATCGTGAGTTTCGAGAATAACTTTAAGCACATGCTCTCATCCCCACCGTGACGAGGGTCCGCTTTTCATTTTAAGATCGTGAGCCTATGCTTACTTGCACTGGGTACTGGCTGATACTTATTCATTCACCTATGTAGTACGATTTATCGTTGTCGAAAAGATAGATATACAAAACCGATCCTCGATTATCTCCGTCAATTATAGACTGTTCTGGCCAGCATCATGTACACCAGGCACCCACCCTGACTGTTGCGACAGGAGCATCATCGAGCATCGAGTGTATCAAGCAAGGCACGTAGGTTGCGGAACAAGGCTTTCATGATATACAGGTACCATCGCAGGCTTTTAAGTTTTTTAACATTTCTTCAGGATCTTGACGGTGCCACCAGCGAGGATAACTCGGGCTTTACGTTCGTTGTTTCTCGTGATACACTCCATCATGTGAGTACGATATAGGATCACTCTTTGCTCTAGAAGCGAACGACTATCTTCCCTTCCGCGGTTCTGTGGAGGAGACTAACTCTTTGGTATTTATCTTTAAGTTTGACATTCGAATACTTTGATCAGTCAACATGATGGACTCATCTACACTGGCTGATGAATACCTACAATCCCCTGGATACTTGGCGGTTACACCGTTCTATTTCACTGATGTTCTGTTGACAGAGACTGGACTATATGCCCTCTATGTTACGGGGGTTCTGTACGCTACGTGCGATATTTCCTCGACACATCGGCTTCCTCCGTACGCGGCTCGCTCCATTTCCAGGAACAGCCCATCTTAAGCCACGGTGAACGATACTGTCATCCTTTGAGTCTAAACCTTCGACACCAGTGTGAGTACAATGCTCTCTCCATGCCCCTACTTCCCTATGGTAAACGGTCGACCTGTTTGCGCCCCATTGAATAACGTACCTACTCCCGCCAGATGCTTGGTATTCCCTCCCGCTCTTCCACTACTTAGACTTTGTTACCGGCATACCTCTGCGGCTGTACGCTACCTGCTCAACACCTCGGCTTTCAATATATACGAGATACACTCTAGCAGCAGCCTGCTCATACCATGGCGGACAACTTGTAATTCAAACACTGCATGTGCATGCGAAGCAAGAATACTAGCAAATTGTCACCGTGGTTATTCGACGCACTTCGACATAGTCGAACATAATTTTCTCGATTACTCACGGGGTTTTATCCTGATGTCTCGCTCTATACTTAGGGGATATTACCGCAGTCACACGAGAGGACCTTAGGATCCGGGCCAACCGACCGCTCCAAGCACACGCCTCTTTTTCCTCCAACAATTTTTCGTCCAACCTATGTAGCATGTTGACATTTCGACCATCCGGGCTGCTATTACCTGACGGATTACGGGTGCTGTTTTTACTCTAGGCTCAAAAGCAAGTGAGTAATGCTAACTGCAAATGGAGAATCACTATTGATCGTGGCCTACGATTCACAGAAATGCTCCCATCATAAATAGCCTGTCTACAGTTTTCTTGTGCTGAATCTATCTAGAAGGTGTTCTCGGAGTAAGGGAACGTCTATAGAGGGTGGAGGTTTATTAACGTTCATTTGTCGTACTCTACGCGGAAGCGCGCTTTCTCCCGCGTATAACTGCGTATTGTGTGACAAATTCTACTCTGTTCCTTCCCTCCATTCAATCTTTGATCATATTCACTGAACGTACACGTATTATTACCATTTAATGATGATATTCGCTAAAAACATCAACTCTTCTTCATCAGACAATAGCCGAATCACACGAAAAGCAACATTGATTCAAACTTGCCCGAGATTCTCTGCTGAGGATCTCAGGATCTCGAGCCACATCGTGTTAATCACTTCATCTACCCGAGTACTAACTACTAACAGTTTGATTTCATTCGTTTGTTTAAGTACAAAAGGCTAGAGGCAGTCGAGAGCCAAGTTACGAACGAAGACTATTTTTCGAGTCATGTTCTCGGTTTTGACGCGACGATCTTCAAGGAGTCTTAACTTGAACTCAATCCACCACCTTCATCGTTCTCCTCGAACGCATCTTCCAACGTTTTCAACAATCCGAAACATTACCACCTCTTCAACGATGGACGTGATAATCCCCGGCCCCGACAAACTCAAAGTTATATCTCACAACCAATACAACCCCTCCGAATCCCTCTCCCCATCCACAATCCTCCCAAACCCACTCGACCAATTCCTTCTCTGGTTCACTCAAGTCCAAGGTCTAGTCAAAGAACCCGAATCAATGTCCTTATCCACATCCACACTCTCCGGAACACCTTCCTCTCGATTCGTCTTATTCAAACAACTAGACAAGAAAGGTTTCTTATTCTTCACAAATTACAATTCTCGCAAAAGTAAAGAATTGATTGAGAATCCGAAAGCTGCGTTAGGGTTTTATTGGAGAGAGGTTCATAGACAGGTTAGAGTTGTAGGAAGAGTTGAAAGGGTTGAGAGAGAGGAGAGTGAAGAGTATTTCAAGACTAGACCTGTTGGGAGTAGGTTAGGTGCTTGGGCTAGTAATCAAAGTTCGGTTGTTAAGGAAGATGAAGTCAAGGAAAAATTGGAGGAGGTTAAGAAGAAATTTGGGATTGCGGATGAGAATCAGGCAGAAGGGGATGTTCCTTTACCTGAATTTTGGGGTGGTTGGAGGGTTATACCAGAGTATGTTTTCCACTCGTTGTTTGTTTTCAAAAGCTGATTTCGTGTTCTCGTGTTATAGTGAAGTTGAATTCTGGCTTGGCAAGCCTTCTCGTTTACACGATCGTATCCGTTACCTGCGCGTAGAAGGTTCTCCTGACGATGCACCTCAATGGAAGATCGACCTTCTTGCACCCTAACTCGACCTTCAACCCGTCCAATGTTCATTTGACACCATGATCACAATATTCAATCACAATACACCGAACGATACACGAAAGTCATCCTCTATTAACACAATCATCAAGGAGAAGCATAGAACAGAAAGAATACGAAGGAATAGAAAGTAGTATACTGGGAGATATGTGTAGGATAAGGATATATTGTACCAAAAAACAAGAAATAAAGTTGGATGGAAAGAAGTGGTTATTTAGTACACTTTTTGTGATAATGAAACGAGGAATGGAAGAAAGACGCATGTGAGGTTCGAAGAAAAGACAGTGTAGGTTACAAAATAAACGAATGACTGGGATCAACCTGAATACACTTCGGTCAATCCATTGAGAAAAGGACCTATATAACAAACAACTTGATTCCCCTCTTCTCGAATCTCCTATTACAACCAACCCAAGGAAGGACAATGATAAACATCAAAATCATAACAGTCGTCGTTCACGACTCAACACCGTACAATCAGCTTACACACCCAAACCCAAGGGTTTAGAACCAACTCATCCAACAACTCTCATGAACCTCGGTCCCAAAACTCGCCGCGAAACATTTCTCAGCAGCCGTTTGAGAAGCATCCGCAGAAGCCAATGCATGAATCCTCGCGAGGAATTTTTCATCACAAGTTGACGAAGAATTCATTCTGGCTTGTTCCAAACAACGATGGAGGGTAGGATGAGCGTGTTCGAATGGATCAAGTCCCGGAGTCATATCAGCGTTCAAAGATGATTGGACTTGACTGGAAAGAAGTCCGGTTCGTTTGACTAGTTTGCAAAGTTCTTCAGTTTCGTCCTTCCCGTTCGTTGTCCCATTGACTTTGTATCGAATGAAAATTTGTCGACACCTGGCTACTATCGTTTCGAAGATTGGCTGTGTATTGGGGGTAAATCATCGAACGACGTGGTCAGGACCCGAATGATGTGCAAAGCTATTCAAGGATAGACAGATAGGAACTTACGAATAATTTTGCCGCCGACGCACAATGTTCACGAGCATTTCCAAAAAGTCTGAGTACGTTATCAAGTTCCTCAAAAGCCAAGGGTGTCAGAGGACTTGACGGCGCTTTTTGTACGAAGGCGCACAACGCCAACTGTGATGAACAAACCCAGAAAAAGAGAAATGGGTGAATCCCTATGAGACCGAATGATGAAATGTTAATTAACGTGGAAACTCACCGCAGCAGAGAAACAATTGTTCCAAAAGATAGTGTATCGAGAAGCCAACTCTGGTTGTAGCCTGTAAAGGGTATACACGGTCCAGATCAAGTTACACGCGCTGGTGTATACCGCCAGCACTGAAGGAGCGTATTTGTTTTTCACAGTGAACTCTTCCATGGATGTCAAAGCATGGATGTAATAATTTCTATGAAGCTGTAACAAAGCTAAGTCCGATTGGTGAGTTTGCAAGGCTGGCACGAAAACAACAATGTGAAACTGACCGATCTCGCGTGTACAAGCAGTCATGGCACGTTGCATTGGTAATGGATGTGGTGGCGCATCGTTTGTTATTTGCAACAATGACGGAACGTCGAAATCCCGTATCTGAGAATCCAGTCCGAGTACTTCGGAATAGTTGGGCGCTTGAGGAGAGGCTACTATTTCGACGACCGGTACCATGCATTGCATGTGGAAGCTGTGATGCCATTCATGGTCTAGCGAGGTCATGTCAGGGTGATACAATGTGGTGACAAAGGGCAGACCTACATCGGGCATCTGAACTTGACGCTGCACCGTAGTTGTACCCCGGTTGTTTCGCATCAACATGCTTCAAAGACAGCGAGGGCGGTCGACGAAGCATCAAAGCCTGAAGCGGCGATGAGACGCTGAGAGCATGAAGATAAAACAAAGACATACCAATCTGGTGTCCATGCTCATTAAGTCCCAAAATAGAGCACGTCGTTTATCCAATTCCTCCGGGATTACCTTTGATCTAACACCGTCACGATCTGCACGGAACTATGAGCGTGTAAGGCTGTAATAGGGTATGATAAGACATACGAAGCCCAATCTGGTAAGTGACATTTCAGAGTGACATTCATTAGAAATGATATGAGAGAGACACCCACAGTATGCGCAAGCTTGGTCATCAGACCCTACAGCATTCCAATGAGCAATTCCTAGAATAAGAGCGTGTAGTCACGATGACTTACCATGATTCCCCACGCGTACTCGACCGATTTCTTTTCGTCACAGAACATCAGCAGGTACCATTCCATAAAGAACTACGGAGAACATGTTAAAATCCGTTCCGCTGCTAGTTGTTTCGATAACACTCACCAAGGCGTTGACAGCGTCAAAGCTGGTATCATCCATCACGGGCACCTCACACAACGCAACTCTCGCCAGGTGATGATACTTCTCAGACGCAGTCTCCGAAACGCACCGTTTCGAATCAAGCCTGCTCCCGATAGCGAGTATCATGAGGAACAACCCGAGTCGATGCGGCAGAAGTGCATTCAATGGACTCGTGTATACGCTGTGGATCAGGTTTGGTAAGAAGGTTTCACTAGCGTCAGGATTGTACCTAGTGACCAACTGATTAGATGTATGCATTGACGGCGATGAGAGACATATGATACATACTGCCAAAACGCGTTATGTCTAGCCTGTTCGCACAGGTACTGTGCCTCAGCTCTTGGGGGTAACATATCCCGGATACGTTGCCTCATGCCGGGGTTCAGCTCGACAGACATGGACCAAGGTGAAGGGAACGAGCGACTAAGGCGAGTAATATCATCAACATCATCTTCAGTCGATCGACCAACGGAACTCTTTGGGGGCATCAAGCTACGCTGTAAGAGCTACGAGATGAGTTTGTTGGCATGTTAACATCGTTGATGTCAACACTCACATCTTCAGTACCCTCCCTTGATGATGAAGAGTTGTGCACTCGGCTGGATTCTTCTCGCCGAAAGTCATTTCGGGTGGTCGAAGGAGTGAACTGTTGCTCGAGACCAAACAATTCAGCAGTTTTCTTGATGAGAAGTAGCTCCTGTCGAAGAAGAGGGTGTTCATCTGGAGCTACGCGCGCATACACAGACTGTAGAGCATCCTCCAATTGTCGTATACGCTCGCTCATAGATTTAATCTTCTCATGAAGCTGCTCGGTATTCGCAAGGATAAATCTATGATAAATAGTTGTCACATTGGAAGTGCGTTCAGGGGAGTGTAGTCGCACCTGCTGCCCTTTCCACCGGTCAGTGCGCCATCCGGACAGATTTCAGCGCATCCACGCTTGCAACACGACTGGCAAGGAAATACCCTGTCGCACTAGAAATGACGTTCAATAATTATCCGTTTACCGCCGGCAAATGTACCACCCACTTTCAGCTTTAACCTATGATTTTTGTCAGCGGCGGAATTGTCTAGGAAAGCAACAATGTCATACCTTCTACATTCACCACAAGATAAAGGTCGTTTTCTAGCTTTCTTTGCTGCAAGGTCAGCATTACTTTCGGCCTCAAATTGGAGTCCGGAAGAACCGGAGACGGGAGGTGGTCGGTAGGCGTGATGATTTGAATGGTTGTCATCGTACTCTTCAGCAGGTCGATGTCGTTTGATGGGTCTATAGTCGTCGGCCACGACGTCGGGGAGTTGTTTGCTTGTCATAATCAGGGAGGGGAGGGGGAGATGGGGGAAGGAGATGATGGAGGAGCTGGAAGAAGAAAGCGAAACCGAGCTTGTGAATCAGAAATGTCTACTCCGGAAATATCGCAATGATCCATTGCCTAATTAGCTGTGCGAGTTCTCGGCCGGTAAATACCGTCCCTATGCCGGAGGTACCAAGAGAAGCAAGAATCCCATTCGTTGCCCTTTTTGGACATTACAGCGCTTTTAAGCTTGAGCGGCGGTGATCGGAGTCCCTTTTTGACTCTCGCAAGCCATGGTCGGTGCTACAGCTCTCTTTAGCTGAAGGGAGCAAGCTGTACAAGGTTACACTCGATGGCCTCGAAAAAGGCGGACTACGGTATTTGGGGCTCGCTAGTTGCGTCGGATATCCTTTTTCTCGCTGAGTATCTTCCGCCTTGATCAAAACACACCCTATCAGACCTCGAAACACAAGGATTGCAGTTGTGAGGATAATAACGCCCTCTAAAATGATAAAGATCAGGACGACTTCGTATTAGTATTAGTCTAGCCGCAGCAGTCGGCGGAATAATTTGCTTGGATCCTATGTGAATTCTCCTCTTCATTTGCTACATGTTCGAGACGCCGCAACCACGCCGCATGCCTTGCGGATTTGGTCTACTACTCCATGTTCTTTCTTAAGGAGTCCAGTCACTTTACCTCAAAGCAAACGCATGAATCTTGCTACTCTGCCCATTAGTGTATGTTTTTCCCCTTCGATACATGTACACATCGCTACGTCGGTTCCGGAAGGAGTGTTTATACGTTAGGAGGACCGCCGGTATGCCCGAGCATGCGTATCATCTTTTTTTCCCGTTCGTCCTTTCACAAACGAGTCGCAACCATACGCCACCAGATGCAGCATCTGGGGCATTAGGTTCGGGACCGTCTCGGTCTTTTGCGCATCGTTTCAAGAAGTAATATGTTTGCTAAAGGTATCGATTAGGTCGATACCTGCCTCGTTCATACAACTGATTCATACTAATAGTAATAGACAAAATCATTACATCCTTGTGACAAAGTTAGCCTTTTACAGAGAGTTGCTTTACAAGTCGAATACTGCAAATCCTGTAATCATAGCAATTGATGGCGATCAAACCATGAGATTTCAATTTTCACACGTGCCAATTTCTTTCGTCGGCTGTTCGGGGTCCCCATATGTTCTTTGTAACTGACACTGACAGCGACGTCTTTCAAGTTCTTGACACTAGTACTGCGAGCTGTAACAAACTTTTGTCATCTCTCACTCGGCGTCGTATTCTCAGTCTACCTGGAAACATCTTCACACACTCCGTTGCTACCCACATTCCCAAACATAGTTTAATTCTACCATGCTTTCCGCCCTACGAGCAAGAAGAATATTCAAAGCACCAACAACGCTTTACACAACAACAAAATCGAGGGCACCAACACATTCACATCTCTCAATCAAGCATCTCTCCAACAAATCTAACTTTCAAGATGTTGATTCGGATAAACCACTTTTGAGATGGGCACCTGCTGTGAACAAGTTTTCGAATTTCGCTCTTATTCCATGTGAGTTTCTTCAACGTACATGGACTGATGAGGTTCCATATGCCAAACACTTCAACAAACCGTCATCCTTATTCGCTTTACCTTTTGTCTAGTTGCACTGTGTTACGCTGTATTCTTTGCGGATTTTGGTGATCATGAACATGTCTTCAGTCCCGTAAGTCTTTTCAATCACTCCATTAGCTTGACTATCCTAACAGCAATATGGGAATCAGGCAAGACGGTGGTTAGATAGACAAAAAGCCTCTTTCTTTTCACTCTCACCTGCAGAACAAAAACTTGTCAGACAATCCGAGGATTCAGCTGCTACCTCTGTTGATATCAACGATAACACGTCAAACCAATCGTAGTCTACGGGATTGGAGTGGGAGATGCGGAACGTCCGTATAGATGGATGGTAGACTAGACAAGACAGCTACTTATGGACACGGCGAATTATTGACGGTGTGAGAATTTCCTTTGGAATTTTTTGAGCTAAGTTGTTCATTCATCTTGTTCGAAATGAAAGATGTGTTCCGACCAGGCTATGTACATATACGCTTCAAGTTTGAGGGGTTGGTTACTCACCATACCCGAACGCCTGAACTCGGAACATCCATCAATTTGGACTCCATTCAAGAGATGCATTTCTGCTGAAGGAATGGACGGACGGGATGCCTAAACACGGATCTAGCATATGAAGATAGTATCACAGCGAGACTATTACTATAGGCTACTATAGGGTCGTCAAAAGTATTCAATCCTACTGTCAATGTCACTCCGTGAAGTTCGGCGTGTGATATGTTTTGCGAGCATCGCTGGAAAGGAAGATTGTTGAAACATCGATGACATTTCAAAATGCAGGTTTAATTGCCAAGCTTGATGGTCTTCGATAGCCAGGGCCCAGGGAGGCACGGTCAAAACCTGTGTTTTGCTGACTGAACAAAATATCAGGTTACATCATTTTCACAGCAACCCTCTTCATAGTGCATACAGGGAAGCAGGGAAACGGAGCAGTGTGGGGATTTAGAGACATCCGGTGTGTAGAAAAACATACCGCCCATGACCGGTTCACCGTACATCTCTGAACGCTAGAGGTGTGTGAACCCGTTCATATGTTGCGAAGACCACTGGTCGAGAAACAATGTATCCGAATTGCGCAGGCTGAATCGTTTTTGTTGGACTTGTATTAGTGATATGCCCGTTTCCTACCGAGAAGAAGTATGGTCGATATCAGTTATTCGTAGTACAAGAAAAGACCCTTCAGCTGGATGAGTTCATTCGTAGAGGTGAGTCAGGCTCTCTAATTGGCTCCTGACCTGCAGCCAATCACCGCAAAAGGATTGACCAATCACAGTGCATGCAATTGACCGGACCTTTCTTCTCATTGGCTGGTTAGTTACCGGTACGGCAGATTACCCACCCAAAACGGCAAGCCGTTCTACGAAACGTCCAGAACACATCCTTCATGGAGAAGACATTGATTCTGGCAAAGGTCCGCTAAAGACAAGTCCATCTTGATCGTTTCGAGACCAGTAGTAGAGCCAGGTATTCGGAATTTCATTACGAATGTAAGTCATGCAGTTACGGTGGCACTCGGATGGATCGCTCGGGACGCAACGGACCCCTAAGCTTAATCCCTAACCTCCTTTCGACATAAAAAGGCCCAACAACAGCCTGTGCTGGTCCTCCAAGTGATCTGTTCTTTGACAGTATCGTCTCTTCTCCACCACCCACCTCTACCTTTCGATATGTTCAGAGCTGCTGTACGCAGAAACATCCCAAGAAGGACCTTCACTGGTCCTTTGACTTCTACAAGATACCGAGCTACCGCTTTATCTCCCTCGCTTTCTTACCTTGCTGCCCGTCGATCATTCTCGTCAACTATCCCATCTTATCAACCTTCCTTGACCAAGAAACCCGTTGATGAAAAAGCTACTGTTGGTACTGAGGGGCCCCACAAACGTAAGTGTTTTCTTATATAGTTTATCCTTAACTCTATTCTTGATTTGAATTTTAATCTGACTATTTGTATTTTTCTTGAATCGTTCAGAGGATATGCCCCCGGCTTCTTCGGGTTCAGCTCTCACCAAGGATGATGCTGTTAGTACTATCCCAACGATGGTAAAGGGTGACTGGGTCCTCTTCCATCCTGTCTATACTCCTCAAGAGTTAAAATCCGTTGAGGTACGCACTTCCTCATGCCTTTTCTCTTTTGACATCTGTGCTTTGTTCTGACCTCGATTTTTCTTTAACGGTAGGTCATGCATCGTGAAACGAAGATGTTGTCAGATAAAATCGCCGCTGGTTTTGTCACCGTATTGAGGTCAGTATATCTATTCTCCTCCATATAATTCGCTCTTGACATCGGCTGACAAACCAAAAACAATCAATAGGAAGGGTTTCGATATCATCTCCCAATACAAGTATAAGCCCGTCCCTGCCAACAGTACCATGTCTACGGAGGAGTTGCGTAAAGCTGGATATGTTATGAATGAGACTCAGTGGCTTCATAGAATTTTGTTCCTTGAGAGTGTCGCTGGTGTCCCTGGCATGGTGGCTGCTACACTTCGTCACCTTAGGAGTCTCCGTTTGATGGTAAGTACATATTTGACTTTATATTCTTCGAAGGATCTCGATGATTTATACCGTCTTGTAGCGTCGTGACGCTGGTTGGATTCATACTTTGCTTGAAGAAGCTGAGAATGAGCGAATGCATCTCATGTAAGTTTATTCTAGATTCAGTTTGCCTTTGTCTGTTGGTTCTGTTTCCTGACTCTCATTCTCGTCAATAGGACTTTCATGACCCTTAAGAAGCCGTCTATCATATTCCGTGCTCTTGTTCTTGGAGCTCAAGGAGTTTTCTACAATTTATTCTGTGAGTATCCTTCTGTCATTCTTCATTCATTTGTCACCAAAAATCTCATCTCAATTAACATACCGATAGTCTTCTCTTATCTGATTTCACCAAAAACTTGCCATCGGTTCGTTGGTCATCTTGAAGAAGAGGCCGTGTTGACATAGTGAGTATTTTTCATATCTCCCCATCTCTTCCCTCCCACTCACGTCTTATTCTTTCCATAGTACTCGATGCATCGAGGAAATCGAGGCTGGTCATTTCCCAGAGTGGTGAGTCATCCTACAGACTTTTTATTTTATAGAGCTTAGTTGCTTACCTCGTCTTTGTAGGGCCAACCGACCCGCTCCTGAGATCGCCAAAGACTACTGGCGTCTCAAACCCGATGCCAACATGCTCGATGTGGTTTACGCAGTGAGAAGTGACGAAACTACTCACAGATTCGTTAACCACAGTCTCGCGAACTTGAATCAAACTACGGATGTTAATCCTTTTGCTCTTCGGGAACCTACTATGGTTGTTAAGGGACATAAGATTGCGTACGTTCTTTGTTCTGCGTAGTTTTTGAACTGGCTTGTTTACTAACTAATTCTTGATTTTTATAGATTCGAGAGAGATGAGGCTGAGAAATACGTTCAAGAATCTCATCGTATTCTCTCTGAAGGTTCAAAAGCGGTCACTCCTCAGTAAAAACAGTCAATGTGATTTTAGCTTTCTTTCCTTTTTTTATTATCTCTTCCTGTCCATTTCGTCCACCTTGCATTTACTCATGATTTTACCCCATCTCAATCCCTTCACCTCGGACAACTTCAATCCTGACCACCTTCATTTCCTCTTTCTTGCTTCTCTCAAATGTCTATCTCATCAGCATTATCTTCTGCTTTTATTTATTTACTTTTTTGTTACATAAAGGTGTAGGAGTATAATTCACGTATTGTGTGTTCGTCGGTGTTTTTTTGTAATATTAGAGATGGATGCTTGCGTGTAGAAATAGATTCTGTTTTTTTTGTGCGTGGTTAGGATTCAAAATAGATGGATGATTTAGTTGAAAGTTGAAGGGATCGTTGAGTGACTCGATTTTTTTCCATAGACCACCGATGGCATGGTATGTTACACACTTATAGGTTCGAACTTCCTTGTAGCGTTCATCATTAAATATTACTTACAGATGGCCAGGTAGTACGTGCCATCAAAGAAGAACGTCATCTAAGATCCAACAGCCCGATTGAATTCAAACAGCAACTCGGTTTAGACAGCGCTCCTCGCTTAGACAGAACTCCATCCTACGCTCTCAGCTCACCTCTTCCCCTCTTTCTCCTTCAGATGCGATCTCGTTACTGTCAACGTCGGCGACGATCTAAACCTCCCACTTCGTTATAAAAAGTCGTGAAGCCATGGCTAATACCGCGCCGACGTTAACACCTACGTTGGATTTAACACATAGTAAAGAAGATGAACATAAACCTCGAAGATTCATAGGTCCTCTTCCCGAGAATGTTTTCTTGCAATCTGCATCACTCTCAGTTTCTAATTCGAATAAAGGAGTAGCAGGAGGAAAATCAGGATGGTTTGGTATGTTTGGTCTGGGTGGTCCAAATACCGACTCGGAGGATCATCACAACGCGGAGACAGCGAGTCTGAAAAGTGCTATACGACAACATGCCTTACAGTTTTTCTTAGGACGTGGAGGTAAAAAGGAAGATTGGGGAGAAGAGATGGAAAGAAAAGTCAAAGAGGAGATGTTGGAGAAATGGAAAGAAAGCGAATGGGGTAGGTTAAGTTTGAAAAGACTCCGGAATCGTCGAAAGGATAAATCATCATCTTCGTCTTCGTCGGCATTTGCGTCCATCAACAAAAAATGGATTGGGGACTCTTATGACGTTGGAGTTTTTTTGGGTATTGATGTTTTAAGGAGTCCTTCGTTGGATGACCGGAATCGTTCCAAGGATTTCTTAGGACCTGTTGGACTTGGACTTGGACTTGGGCCTGCGTTGTCTACGGCTTCTAACTCGAAGTTGGCATCGACCTCAGGACCTTCCTTCGTTACTTCACCTCTTGCACCGGAAACTTTCATTACGGCTCCTTCGCATTTATCCACCACCCCTCTTCATTTTCCATCTTCCACCAGTACCATCCAGCCAGACCGATTTCCTTTTCAAGATCTCAACAATCAGACCTCTCGTGAACCTGGTTCATCAGGGCCTGATGGTCAAGTTCCTCCTGGTCCATCGTCATCGCGTGGAGTAGAGTCTGGGGATACTAATCGGGATTCACGCGGTGACACTACAGACGAAGAATCTCCTCCACCTGGTAGTGCTGATTCGTCCACTGCGCTACTTCCAAATTCCAACCAAATTTTCAAACCTACGACAAAACTCGTTACTGGTATTGGTGAACAAGCAGCTTCTAGAGAATCGACACAACCACTATCTATTCCTCGAATTGAGGTCACCGCTTTCGGTGATACGAATGTTAGCGGTAGGATGTCTTCGAATGTCGATTTGAAAGCAGGAGTGGAAGACAAAGTAAAAGGAAAGAGAAAGGCGGTGCATTATGCTGAAGAAGATGCACCTTCAAGTTCTTCGATGGTGGCTAATGAACCCGGTTGTGCTCCTCCTGAAGAGGTTTTGGCTCGTACTGGAAGTCAGGTTCAAGATACCAGTGCTGGAGCTGCTCAGCAAGCTACTGTGGAGAATCAGATTCATTGGGGAGATGTCATAATGCGAGGTGAGATTATCTTATTCTTCCTGAGATTTATTTTTGAGTATTTTTTCTTATTGATTTTTATGAATTTGGCGATAGACCGTATGCTGGTTAGAGTTTCTTACACTGAAGCTGAAAATCTTGGCGTGCATTTCGACGAAGCTCAGAATAGAGTCACGTCGAATATTCAGGATAAGAATTGGGCAGAGTATATTGTTGCTTGGCGGAAAGACAAGGTGGAACTTTACAAGAATCATGTGAGTTATTAGAAGCAGAGAGATTTTTCCATCGTTATCTGTCTTGTTTCATTAACGCAGCTTGTTAGTCCACTCCAGGTAAATCATGGTTCACCGGGCGCAAACACCTTGCTTTCGTGATCCCTCTGAATTCATCCTCCACTCGGTTATCAGTATATTCTTTCGTGGATATGACCTTTTGTTTCACTTGTCCTCCTGCTTCTCTTGATTCGCAGGCGAAATCCACACGTTGGTTTGGAAGCAGAAGAGGGACGAATATCTTCGTTTTTAAAGTGAAGAGTCGTTCGAGGGCAGTTGATTGGATTTGGAACTTATGGTAAGGTTTCTTTCAAAATCTTTCAAACATATATACTCATCTAGTAAATATATCTTCATAGGCGACATTTGGGTGGAACGTTACCACCTTTCATTGAAATTCGAGCTCCAGCTCTAGATACCCGTATGAAGATCGATATACCCAACTATGATATCGCAGATATCAACTCTGCGTATTCAGTTTTCACTCATTCAAATGTTACAAAACTTTGTCAGGAAGGACTCGAGACGGTTCCAGAGTATGAAAATCTAATCGAGAGGTATTTACGTGCTGGGTCTACGTTGGAATTAGCTTGGAGGATTGATACCGTTTTGGATTGGGTTTGGCAATTGAATGATGTGAAGGGGAAGTATAGGGATTGGGCTGTGTTGTGTGGACTTGCTCTCAAACAGGTATGATCATCTAATCGGCTTTATATTGAGACTGAATTACTAAATATGAGTCTCTATTGAATTAGGGAACGAAACCGTGCCATTTGGAGCTTCGTCTCAAGCAGCATAATCCGACTCGATTTCATTTACGTGACGGTACTCGATTAGATGAACCTCCGGCAATCGAAGGATACCTTGAAAGGATCAGACCAAATACTCAACTCAAACAATCAGTATACCTATCCACACATGATGGCTATATCTTTGCCCTTTCTCCGACTCATGCAAATCCTCCCATGTCCCCAGGTCCACCTTGTGAAGGTCAAACTTCGCAAAGTCTTCGAGATGCTGAGATTAGGAGGGGTACAAGACAAATCATGCTTGCCACTGGAATGTCTGATTTGAGAAATATAGTGGCTGTCAGAAGAGCTTTTCAAGTTGTGCCTATTGCTATGGAACAACCTTTGAGAAAAGATAGGCGTAATTGGGAGGATGAAGAACAGTTTTGGACGGTTGTTGAGAGGCACGATAGTGATCTGGAGGATCAGGGTGGTGAGGAAGGGTTGATCAAGGCAACGGTGGATAGACCTGTGATGAGGATGAGAAGGTCTTTTGAGTTGTTGTTGACATCTGGGAGAGTGATCCGATTCGAGGTATTTAACTGTATCTTTCCTCTGGTCATTCAGACACTGATTGACTTCGTCACTCTTCTCTTCGTAGGCATATTCTTGCCTTGTCGCTTTGGAGTGGATCACTCGACTCAGACCACTGGTATCGTATTGGAAAAAACGACATCAGGTGGATGCCAAAAACGAGATGAATCTTGCTTACCTCGGTGCAGGACAATCCAAGCTCACTCCCCTAAAACATCTCGATGAGGAGAACCGTCCACCAGATGCTCCTCCTAGTCTTGACATCTCTATTCCTGAATTGAGTGCATTTTATAACTGGTGTGTATTGGATGATTGTCGTCCGATACTGAAATGTGGAAGACTATTCGGGCGAGTAGGTTTGCGAGGACAGTACAAGTGAATAACATCTCATTTCTGTCTACGGTTCAACATGGACTAATCGAAACTCGTCTCACTTCGCAGACATATCCAACTTGTGCTCATCACCGGACATTTAATGCAGTATCACATTTCAGGCAGAAGTTCAATGCACCATCGACGACATCGCCTGATCAATCTACTTGATGCATATGTCTGCTCGGGACACCTCGCTGCACAACATTTGCCTTCTGGACAGTATAACGCAGATAGACCACCTTTGGCACGTCGATATCAGGATGGATTGGAGTCAGACGAGAGGGAGGAAGATACGCTATTCACGATCTGGTTTCGGCCGAATGTCTCTTATAATCAAGTTGTCAATGCTTCCACCAACAATCAGGTCAGAACTATCGCAGCTGATTTGCCTCCACTTTCAGTCAAGCGCAGGTTAGCCGTATTCAGGACAAGGAGCAAATTGGAGAGGGATGCATGGGTATGGGCCATCAATTCGGAGATTGAGAAAGTTGTTCGTGCGGCGAAGGAGAGAGAAGACAGAGTTAGGGAGTTGGGGGAAATAGTGAGCCCTAAGTTATAGTTATTGGAGCATTAGTATTCTTTTTAGGTTCAATGTTCTTGGAGGGACTTTGTTTGCAATATACCATCACTTTATTAGCAATTCATGATGGGCTTTCAGTTTCAAGTAGGATGTATTATACTTCGAATATATGGTTCCAGCGTTCCAGCGATAAGTTGAACAGCTTTAAATGTGGTCTGCAGAGATAATTGACGGGACAAAGCTCGGTAAGGATGAAAATAGAGGGTGACGAATATGAATACGATCATTGTGAAGGTTTCTTAACTATATGATTGGTTGAGAAAGATAGCGACAAGGTATACTTAATGAGAGACATACCTCCATAACGACTACGTCCATTCCGTCGTCCAATAACACCACTGAAATCCAGTTTTCCTCTCACAAGTTTATACCTGGAAAAATATTAGTTTTGAATATGAATGAAGTAAACGTAGCGGTACTCACCGAACACCAGGAAGATCCTGCGTACGACCACCTCTCACCACCACAACACTATGTTCCTGCAAGTTGTGTCCCTCTCCAGGAATGTAAGCCTGTGTGACCTTTCCAGTCGACAACCTCACTCGGGCAACTTTACGTTTAGCCGAGTTAGGTTTCTTGGGTTTGGCAATGAATATCTGCGTCACAACACCCTTCTTATGTGTACTTCCCTCCAACAGCGGTGATTTTGATTTGGTTGATTTCTTCTTCTTGGGCTTGCGACGAGTAGCCTGGTTCAAGGTCACAGCGGCAGGTAATGAAGGATGGAAAGCACGATGGAAAACAGGATTAAAAGCGGTCATTCGGGTGGTTGAGAGAGGAGAAAAAGCAAGAGGAGAGGGTGCCCATGTTCGTTGTGCCTGCGAGGCGACCCTGGCAAATGTTCGAAGAGTGGCAATACCGAACATTCTGCCTCGACAACGAGTTTGAAGTGCTCGTCAACGCTTCGAATAGCAGTGGTCTGGTCCGCGCCTAAGCCTGCCCTAAACTGCGTCACGAGACTTCATTATTCCTTTGAGCGCGTCCTCTGTCGCGTGTTAGACACTGACCTCAATAATCCTTTATATTCCTTTGACTAGCAATATGTCCGTCGCAAGCTCTTCTAGAGTATCAAGACGCAGGGAACCATCATCTGACGCCATTGAACAGGATCCAAGCCAAATGCAAGTTGACGAAGAGGACCAGCAGCAGCCCAGACAGAAAGGCAAAGGCAAGGTTAAGCAAGAACGAGTTAAACAAGAACGGTCTCAAGCAGGACCTTCTCAATCTCAACCAGAAGCGGAACAGGAGGAAGAGGATTTCTTAAAGGATTTTGAAGAGCAACCTTTATCAAAGTTAACTGCCGCTAAACCTTTGCAAGGCTTGTCTAGTGATTGGGGCCAAGTTCGCATTGGTGTGCATAAACCTGCATATGGTGTTCTCAAGGATATCGCTGCAACTATAGCTGAATTTGCCGAGGGAGAAACAGAAGAGAAGGTGCTACAATATCTTGTGTGTCGCGGAATTTCTCTCGACTAACTTTGCTCCTAGGGTTTGGTGCATGTCGAGAACGTCATGCGACAACTTCTTGATACCGAAGCGGAACTTCGCATACATGAGGAAGTACTCAGTGCATTCCAACAAAAGCTGATGCGTGGTGAAGAGGTGGTATGTATGCCTATCATTCATAGATTAGCATATATCTCATGATATTTGCAGATAGATGTCGCGACGGTGTATACTGAAGAGTACAAAGAGAAGCTGGCCGACTACAAGAAGAAAACGACTCGTCAAAAATACGGTGGCAGCAATGAATATGAAAAGTATCGCGAAGTAATATGGGTATTTTTCAATTCATCTTTTGTATTGTGACTGCATGATCTCATTGATATGTTTAGGAGGTGAAACATCCTGGAGATGCTATGCCACCTGTGACAGATTTCCTCCCCCGAGGTAAGGAATCCATCGATTATATTATACGTATACTTAAAATTGGGTCTTATCAGAGGACGGCGATGTCAGCGATGACGACGAAGATGTCCAAGTTGGAGGTGTGGTCGAGGACTACAAGTGCCCGTTAACTCTCAAATCTCTAACAGACCCATTGACATCGTAAGATCTTTTCACATTGATATTTTCGCATCGTTAATCCAGGTTTATTCAGGAAAATCTGTGGCCATTCATTCGATGCAACTGGAATCCGAGAATGGATTGGGACTAAACGTTCGATACCATGTCCGGCGTCTGGTTGTAACAAAGAGCTTAAGCTTAGCGATCTTGCCCCGAACAAAGAACTGGCGAAGAAGGCGAAGGAAGCGGCTCGTCGCGAACGCATGCGTGAAGAGGACGATTTCGAGGAAGATGACGGAGAGGTGGTCGATTAGGCATCTCAATAACATAACCGATTCTCGTAATATGTATTGGTGGATGTGGTACTTATTCATATTGTAGTCTAGGTAATGTGACAATCTTATCTTCTACCTTTATTTTCTGAACATTATAGGTATTATGAACTGGGGATAATTGCGAAATTGTGACAATCCTCTATATTTTTTGTCTCAATTGATATTCTTTCTTGATTCAGGCTACCTTCTCGTCCACAGATATAACAACCCTCTACAAACATATTGTCATCGTACGAGGTCTTCGTCAAGATATAGATTTACACCCACCGACTTCTCGTGACCGTCTGGCAGCGCCTGCGGCCTTTATTTCGGCGCAGTTGAAATGTCCGCTCGGAGTGAAGCACCTTACGCTAGGCTCCATCAAAAATATCAAACCCAGTGATTGTTCACCGAACAAAGAACTGACGAAGAACGCAAAGGAAGCTCAACGAGAGCACAAGGTGGAACGTAAATTATTCACCATAATCTTCCGAGAGCCACAATAATCAATCACCAAGATGAGGATGCAAGTAAGTGAACGTGAACGGACATTGATAACTGATTGGTCGCAATCGTCATCGACAATATTTCACCCTGGCTCAGCATCCTCGGTTTGTTGGAAAGCATGAATCCGTTAGCTTCTCTAAGGAGCAAGAACTAGTTCGGTTGATTAGTATGTTCTCAGTGATATTCTATGTTGTTTTTAGTAAGATAACGGCGATTGAATAGGAATACATTCATTCAAAGGGGCCGGAAACTTTCTTCCCTCAGTCGCTGAATCAAAGCTATGTTTACGCTGAAGGTTTGATACTGGATATACCTGATTATTGGGGTTTCTTTTTCATGCATCCTAGGACTGCTTCATATGCATGCTACAGACATATGCACCCTATCACATTACTGGGTGAGTCAAATATTTGTGTCTTATGTCGTTGTGTGCAATAGGCTCAAGGTGATCGTCGTTTGCACATCCAAGTTTGTGGAATAGAAGACATCTGCGCCTGTGGTGGTATTTTCCGATAATCGGAACAGTGCTCAGTGGATATACCATACATTCGAAGTTCTCGAAAAGTTAATACAATGCACACTCGAGAACAAAGTTTGAATTTCTCGGGAAACGAACGAGGCGTGAGAGGCAAAAAACGCTGGCCCTGTTTATATAAACCCCTCGCAAGTGTTAAGCCCATGATTCCCCGTTCATTTCACTATGGCTGACCATTCATTACCTCGAGTTGTCATCATTGGTGCAGGGTACGTTTTGTGTCCGTTTACACTATCTGAATATGAACTGACGCAAAGCGCTTTGGAAGGATTGGTGGTTTGATTGCTGGAATTCATCTCCGCCGTAAACTTGGGGGGTTCGATAATTTTACAGTGTGTATCCCTCATTATCTCGAGTCTCCCTATCCTGACTCGTTGGTACACTACGCAGATCTACGAGCGATCTACCGACATTGGTGGGACATGGCATGTGAGTGCTAGAACATGCTTTCATCTCCGTACTCTAGCCTAACAGGTCTAACGCTCCGAAGTCCAACACATACCCGGTTAGTACTGTTATTGCCTGCGAGATATGTCAAACTGACTGACCCGCAGGGCTGCGCCTCCGATGTGGCGACACATTGGTACAGTCTATCCACGGACTTGAACCCTAACTGGGCTACGTCTCACATCTCTCAACCTGACCTTCTTGCGTACTGGAAGTCTCTCGCTAAGAAGTACAATCTGTATCCCAACATCGTGTGTGGAACCAATGTGATTTCCGCGGAATGGGACGACGATCAACAGATTTACAAAGTCGCAGTTCAAGATGTCAAGAGTAAAGAAACTAGAGAAGATTTCGCAAATATTGTAATCTCTGCCACCGGAATATTTTCAACTCCTCGCTATCCCGAAGTGACGGGTATGGAAAAATTCAAAGGAGCTCAGTTTCATTCATTTGAATGGGACCATGATATTGACTTTCACGACAAGCGCGTCGCTGTTATTGGCAATGCTTGTTCAGCGTACGTGCCCTTATAGTGCATATTTTCCCTTAAAAACTAACGTGTTTCCAGGGCCCAATTTATGTCGAGTATAACGGAGGATCCTACTACCTCAGTGGTTAATTTTTGCCGCTCGCCTCAATGGATTTATGTCCCGGTAAGGTTTTGTTGTCACAGGTTGCCCCTTTCATTTGATATGAATTTGCCTGACTTTCATTCAGCCATCATCGACGAGGATCAGCGACTTCCAGAGATGGATGTTTGCACATATACCATTCGCGTTGAGACTCTATCGTTGGTGGGTCTATCTACAGGTCTGTGGTCGCCGTATTGTCTCCCGAAAATATCTAAGAAACATGTCAGAATGATTTGTTCTACGTCGGTTATCTCGGGGCTCACGAGACGGGACTTGTAAAGCAAAAGATCACCAAAGTCAGTAAACACATTTCTTCATCCGTTCACATCTTTGACTTTTATGTTCAGGACTTGACTAAACAAATGAAAGCTCTGGCGCCACAGAAATATCATGACACCATCATCCCTGATTTTCGTAAGTGGACGGCACACTATGGCTTGGAGTGTAACCCAATGTTTGACATGGTTTTCTCCAGCCGTTGGTTGTAAACGAATTGTATTCGGAGCTAGTTATCTCAAGGCATTACACCGACCCAACATGGAGATCAATTATGATGGCATACAAGAGATTTCAGAGGATGGAATCGTGACGAAGAAAGGTAATCGTTCTCGCGAAACTTGAGCAATCCACAGCTCAACAAGTTTCAGGCATCAAAATGTCTTTCGATGTCATCATATATGCTACCGGCTTCGATATGGTTGGCTTTAGTCTTCTACCTTTCTTGAATAGCTTGTTCTAATTATCAATTTTCGGTGAAGATGAATTATCCTTTGGCGATTCGTGGACGGAACAATATTTCGATGAAGGAATATTACAACCAGAAAGGAGGTCCACAAGCATATTACGGCACTATGCTACCTGAATTTCCAAACTTGTATATTCTTTGTGGTGCGCATGTCCCTCTGTATCTTCACCTTTCAACATGACGTTGATCATCGAATCTAGGTCCTAATTCGACTGGCCATGGTTCTGTGATCTTCACGGAAGAAACTCAAATGGATTGGGCGATGCAACTAATCACACCTGTTCTTAACAAACAAGTCTCATCATTCGAACCAACGGAAGCTGCTACAGAGAAATATAATCAGATGCTTCAAACCAGATTGGAGAGAAGTATCTGGGCCGCGGCTTGCAATTCGTGGTATCGGCCGACTCCTCAGGGCAAAATTCATACCAATTATCCAGGACCTTCTGCGGAGTTTTGGTGGAATATGAGACAACCCGTTTGGAGGGACTTCAAAATCATTGGCGGAGATAGCTGGATGAATAAGAGGAGAATTCGCAGGGTTGCCACGAATGCGTTTAGAATGGTGATATTTTTCGCTGTGCCTGTGTTGCTTTGGAACGGACTACCGGGGAGCTTTAACAAAGGAGATCTGATATCTTATGGTCAGAGTTTGCTCGTGAAGGTGAGCATATGAACTTATTCGAGGTCAAGCTGTTGTGATTGAGAATATTGACTTCTAGGTATCTGATTATTTGAAATATTTGAAAGAGTGCTATTGAAAATAATACTCCTTGAGCTCTTTGCTGAAGACATAGCTGAGTTGTACAGAAGTTCGTATTCACCGTTCCATAAATTTTGACGCGCATACTACACGCAGCATATGAATTGTACTTATCGATTCAATATCATGAAAGATTTTCTCCACAATTGAATGCATTGGCATCGTTTCAAGGCTTCAAGCTTCAAGCGTCTCTAGGAATTCTAAGTCACATGAGGTGGCCTGTAGAAGCGCCAAAATTTAGACTCTGGAAGATTTACCTTTCGGACGATGAAGCTTCTCAACGTGAGTTGACACCAATTACATTTGATTCGAAACTATTTCTTTCTACTCCTACTTAAAGGGCAAATGATGCCACAATGTGGATAAACCTTGAACAAGCGCTGTTTTCTACCGAACATTGTATCGTTACCACTGGCACCTGACGCTCCTCGTCAGAGTAGAGGTATGGTTTCTCCCTTACAGTTGTTCGATGCACCCAAAACTACAGAAGATTGGATTACCATATCTCCCCAGTACCTCCCTCGTACTTGACAAGGTAAGGAACATATGGCAGCTCAGCGGCCGCAGCTGGAACTTCTAGGTGAACGTTGAAATGTGTTGAAACGTTGACCATTTGGAAATCGATGCATATACGAAGCTTGTAAGTCAGTAATCTGCTACTTTGACTTCCGATTCATTGATGCATCCTTAATAGGTAGGCTATTCATTTCGATCATTCAGCACTCATATATGCTCATTATCCACCCAAATCGACTCGAGTAAGATGGAGTATGGAGATTGAGACCACAGTGACGCGTCGCGATCAGTCTCGTCCCTCATATATATACTCACCAGCTGAATTACTCGACAAGACAAACAACCATGCCTAACAAACAGTCACCCCGAGTAGTCATCATAGGTGGAGGGTACGTCCTCGTCAGTTCGCTTTTCAAGTTCCTTTGTGAAGTTCACTATTTCTCGATAGAATTGGTGGGTTGATGGCAGGCATCAATCTCAGACGTACCCATCAGTATGAGAACTTCACCGTATGTACCTACCACGCACCAGCGAATGATTATATGCAACTGCTGATCCAAATGTTTGTGTAGATATATGAACGAGAAGATGACATTGGTGGAACGTGGAAGGTGAGCTTCCAACGCCTTTCAACTCTTAATCACACCTTATGATGATGCCATTCGTTCGTAGACCAATACGTATCCTGTGAGTAGGTTTTTGTCACATTGAATCTCCTGTCTGGCTTAATACATGCTTTGTAGGGCTGTGCTTCCGATGTTGAGACGCACTGGTTCAGTCTATCAACAGACTTGAACCCGAACTGGCGTAAGTCGCACGTCCTTCAACCTGATCTCCTCGCATACTGGAAATCTCTTGCGAAGAAGTACAACCTATGGTCCAGAATCGTCTGCAACACTACCGTACTATCTGCGGAATGGGATGATGAGAATCAGCTTTATAGAGTTAAGCTTCAAGATGTTCGAAGCAAAGAAATTCGCGAAGATTATGCAAACATCATAATCTCGGCTACTGGTCTTTTCTCGACGCCTCGTTATCCTCGTATAGATGATATAGAAAGATTCAAAGGAAACAGCTTTCATTCTGCGGAATGGAACCACGATGTTGACCTGCGAAATAAACGGGTTGCTGTGATCGGAAACGCGTGTTCTGGGTGCGTACAGCTTAGTTTTATAATCTTTGTGTTTATACTTAGTAAAGAGTTTAATGCAGTGCTCAATTCATCCCAGTTATCTCGGAGGACCCTACAACCTCTGTGGTGAATTTCTGTCGTTCTCCGCAATGGGTCGTGAATACAGTAAGTTGTTTCATAGCTACCTTCAGTGTGATTTCCGCTCTGAAATCCCCAATAACGCTTCATCTATTGTGATTGTTAATTTAGCCACCCCCTGCCAACATTGGAGCAGTGAAGAGATGGATATTCGCTCATATCCCCTTCGTGATGAGAATTCATCGTTCACTTATTTTTGCTTCAGTGAGTGGTCTCTCTTCAACGTCCGTCTCACCTCCATGTGGCTGACCGGTATCCCCTGCAGCAAGAACTGTTTTACTTTCGCTATATTGGTGCAGATGAGAAAGGTCCTACAAAGAGCAAAGTAACAAAGGTGAGTATAGATTTGTTTATGTCTATAATAGTGCAACGAACTCTTACATCCTGTCATCAGAATTTGAGCAAAGAGATGAAAGGTCTCGCGCCTGAGAAATACCGCGATATCATTATCCCAGATTTTCGTACGTGATGGACTCTCAGCTATAATGTGTTCGCTTTGACAACATCACTACTAGCTGTCGGCTGCAAACGTGTCGTTTTTGGAACGACTTATTTGAAGGCATTACATCGTCCTAATATCGAGGTTACTTATGATCCCGTAGAAAAGATCGTTGAAGATGGGATTGTCACGAAGAAAGGTGCGATTTTCATCTCATACAATCACAGATTCGAAGCCAGTGTACAATTGTTGTTAGGTACAAAGATGGACAAGTTTGACGTGATTATCTTCGCCACTGGATTCAATACCGTTCGTCGTACTACTGTTACCAACTCTCTTCGTCGTTATCTAAAGTTTTCTACGAGGAAAGGCCAACTATCCTATTGCAGTCCGGGGACGAAACGGACTTTGGATCCAAGAGTATTACGATCAGAAAGCCGGCCCGCAAGCATACTATGGTACTACCGTGCCCGGGTTTCCGAATTTCTTCCAAATATCCGGTAGTGGCTTCTCGATGCATTTTAAATCATTCGAATGCTAAAAGCCAGCGATCTTTGAAAATATTAGGCCCTAATACTACGACTGGTCATGGTTCCGTGATCTTTATTCAAGAAATTCAGTTTGGCTGGGCTATGCAATTAATTAGTCCAATTCTAAAAGGACAAGTCTCATCATTCGAACCAAAAGATGAAGCTACGGAGAGGTATAATAAAATTCTCCAGTCCAAATTGGAAACAGGGGTCTGGTCTACAGGATGCAGCTCGTGGTATCGTGATTCTCCAACAAGTAAAATTCACACTAATTTTCCAGGATCTCTCACCAAACTTTGGTGGATTATGAGAGAACCAATTTGGAATGATTTCCACGTTGTAAATGGGGATTGGTGGGCTTTCAGGAGAAGGGCGATGAAGGTTATTAAAACCTTTGGAGTTATCAGTATCGTCGGCATCTTTCTGTTAGCAAAGATAAATCCGGGACATTTGGAAGGAGTGTTGGCTGCTGTTAAGCCTCAGTTTGGCGATGCAACACTCGAGCAGGTTTGTCCTTGGTTTGTCCTCTAGTTTACTGTGGATAGAAGTATTGACAGATCTCCTATCCTTTTCCTACATTTCCAGGTTACTTCCTACCTCCGAATCTTCCAATCCATGTTTAACCTTTGACATTTGACTCAGGGACTGTTGACATAAAGGGTCCATGTCTTCTCTTGACGGAAATGAAATGATTCTTTTGATTTCCTGAGATCGAGTCCGGCACGCGAGTACGAGAGTGCTTAGACTTGTGTTGAGTAGGCTCCTCCTGGTACGTGTTCACTAACTTGTCGACGATTATCATATTACCCCGCAACCCCGCACATATGTGTGAGTAAATCGACCTTGGGGTAAGTACTAAGATATTCATGCACAGCAATTCTTCTCCCATGCTGATTGCCACTTCCCCACATGACCAGGAAAGAAGACTGTTGTTCAAGTGATTAATATTCATGGGCCCGGATATGACGTCCGCACACCCGGAGTACTTAAACCCCACCTTAACAAAATAACACAAGGGATTCTGACATTGACAAGGATGCTCGGAAGTCAGATGGAAGGCGCTCAAGAATATTGATTCCACCTAAAGAAAGATGTGACTGCATATGAAGCAGGCCACACTCATTCAACATTCAACAGCTAAATCGCTGAACAGGTCCCCTCCTTGCCGTCAATCATGAGTAGGTTAACACTGTGTCGCAATAATACTTACCTCAGGCTCTTTCACATGCAACGTCCAAGTTCCACGTCTTCGGTCGATCTCACATATCTCACACGATTTGCCTGCCAATAGAGCGTACTCGGCATGCACAAGATCTTCTCACCTGTAATTTGATCTATGTTCAATCGAAGAAACAGAACAAGCAATACCATCATGGATGATTTTAACTCGCTATCTTCGCGATGCTCAGCTGTTCACTTTCGCATTCTAAAAAGGTCAGAAGAGGCTTTTCTTTTCAAATTTCTACTGACCCTTGCTGTCCAGATGATTTGTAGGAACCCCGCATCTCAGAGCAGGCTTCGGTGAGTGCTGCAATTGCGTGTATGAAAGCTCACCAACTTAGGACACACGTGTCAGCGTCTCTAGAATGGGGTAATGGTGAGTTGTTGTTTACAGATTCTGCTCAGATTCTTCTCAATTCGCGACCGGACCTCGGGTGCTGCATCGGGTCATTATGCATGTCAAACTTGGTTCCATTCTATCACAGACAGACTTGGGACATTCGTGAAAGAAGGACGTGAGAAGTTGTTCCTTACCGACTTTATATATAACATATAAAGTGGAGATGCATCATGCCCATTCGTCCAGCAAGTGCACCATGTCGACCACACAGAACCCTAGAGTCGTTATCATTGGCGGAGGGTGCGTTTTTCATCAAACTTGTTATACATTTCATCTGATATCGTTTCTCAGCCTGGGAGGTATCACGACTGCCATCAACCTGAAGCGCAGACTTGGATTCCACAACTTTGTCGTACGTGATAAATTTGCTTTTCAATTGAACATCATCTCATGGCATATTGCCCTTCTTGAAGATTTACGAACAAAGTGATGACATCGGTGGGACTTGGAAAGTGAGTCAGATATTTGGTTGTCGATTGCAATATCTGAACTAACAATCATACGGCCTGCAGCACAATACATACCCCGTGAGTGGCGACAATTACTTTCGGTGTGCCTATGGTTCTGAACCTCTTTGCAGGGTGCAGCCTCAGATGTCGGAACACACTGGTACAGTCTCTCGACCGACTTGAACCCAGATTGGCCTGTAACACATGTGACTCAACCTGGTCTCCTTGCATACTGGAGATCCCTCGCGAAAAAGTACGATCTCTATCCCAACATTTTCTGCGACACCAAGGTCATTTCTGCGATATGGGATGACCAGAGACAAATATACAATGTCAAAGTACAAGATCTTAAGACTAAGGAAATTCGGGATGATTATGCCAATGTTCTCGTATCTGCGATTGGAATTTTATCCGTGCCTCAGTATCCGAATGAACTGAAAGGTATCTCGACATTCAGAGGAGCTCACTTTCACTCTGCGGAATGGGATCACAGTGTCGATTTGCATAACAAACGTGTTGCTGTCATAGGCAATGGATGCTCTGCGTGAGTGAAATCTCCTTTCTCCGTTGACATCGTTGCCTCAAAGTTAAACGCTAGGTCTCAACTCCTTTCGATTATAACGCAAGACCCGACTACCGAAGTAGTTAATTTCTGTCGCTCCCCACATTGGATGCTGACTACTGTAAGTTCGCACACAATTGTAATCGTGCTATCTTCACGAATAACTGCTAACAATTTCCTTTATAAATTAGGTACCATCTGGAGAATTTAGTCCATGGCAAAGATGGGTATTCAGAAATGTTCCATTGGCGGCGCGTATTTATCGAGACTGGACTTTCCTGGGGGTGCGTTCACATTCAGCGGATCTGCAATCTCAATTTGTTATCATCGAAACTAATCGAAATTTTCACAAAGCATGAACTCTTGTATCTCACTGTTGTTGGTGCCAGCGACAATAGCTACTTCAAACGCAAGTTGACTGAGGTAAATCGCTTTCAACACCTTGTTAAATGTTCTACTGTACTAAGCTTAACTTTTTTTCGCTAGAAAATGACTAAGACAATCAAGGAATATGCACCTGTGAAGTACCATGACCGCATCATCCCAGATTACCGTACGTCCCCAACTGACGAGTACCTTGTTTCAATGGATGTTAACTTACTTGGTAGCCATGGGATGCAAGCGTCTTATCTTCGGTACTGGGTATCTGGAAGCCTTACAACGACCAAACATGGATTTAAACTATGAAGGGATCGAGCAGATCGTCGAAGATGGCATTGTCACGAAGAACGGTGAGTAATTTCTGGATCGAATTCTACGAAGTTCCGCATGCTCAGTATAAATCCTACACCTCAGGCAAGAAAGAGCGTTTTGACGTGATCATCTTCGCCACTGGTTTCAATACAGTGAGCTTTCTTATAATATGCAACGCTCTTGACTACGAATTACTGACTTACTTTCTTTCTCGCAGCTTGATTACCCCCTCGAGGTGCGTGGTCAAGGGGGGATTTCGGTTCAAGAATATTACGACAAGAAAGGAGGGCCGGAAGCATATTATGGCACCGCTCTACCTAACTTCCCCAACTTTTACACAGTCGCTGGTGAGTACAGTTGATTGAATATGGTTCCCTTCGTTCAATGACAAACGTCGACCTTACATAACAGGTCCCAACACCACAACCGGTCACGGATCTGTTGTTTTTGTTGAAGAGACTCAACTACACTGGGCGATGAAATTGATCAGACCCGTATTGAAAGGGGATGCGTCTTCGTTTGTTCCTACAGAAGCAAGTTCAGAGGCACATAATAAGAAGATTCAGTCCGAGCTTGGGAAGAGTGTATGGGCGGGAGGTTGTGTATCATGGTATCGACGTCCTGGTTCTGACAAGATTCATACTAATTATCCTGGATGTCTTACCAAGTTCTGGTGGAATATGAGGGAACCCGTTTGGAAGGATTTCAAGGTTGTGAATGGGAAAAACTGGCGAATTAAGAGGACAGTGGTGAAAGTGACGAATGGGGCTATTGTCCTCGCTTCCCTTATCATCTTGGCGAAGAGACTGGGTCGTCTAAACAATTTAGACTTCTGGACACTTCGTGATTTCGCGGTTGACCATATTGTAAGCCATTTTCAACCTCTTAGATTCCCGTTATTTTCTGACGATGTGTTTCCTCTCAGGTTTCGCTGGGTATCACAGCATTGAACGTGGTCCGAAGTATCCTATAAATATAGATTAGCTCGTTTATCTGGAAATCTCATGTACTAGTATTGATATTCTTGAATTTTCGCTTCTGCAGTCCTTGAGATTTCTATGCGCAGGCTATGAAAGATACATACTACGGCTGGCGGCCCGCTAAAGCGTGTGACATGCTTCACTGGCCATGACATTTAAGCTCCTCAACTTGTTCTCAACCACAGTCATATAGTATGCGGAAAGCGTGCAATTTAGCCTCTTTGTTTGATAACATCATATCGGGTAAGTATCTTATATGTAGGAGAGAAGGATATTGAGGTATGTCTCTATTTCATTTCGAACTTTGATATTATACTCGTACGACAGGCTTACGAACAGCTGCTTCGTTTGGCAACTGTTCGTCCTCGCTCAGACTCCTCTAATTACTCTCGCCAGTTATGAGGAATTACAGTGTAACTATTGAGGTCCCAAGGTGTAATTGCGCAGTCCTTCGAAGCGCAAGTAATGTAAATTTTGACAAACAGGTTGGATAACACCTCATCTTTCCAGGATAGAGAAACGAAATCGTGGTATATTTTTCGCTACAACTGTATTTAGAACAATCTCTGACCACTTTCGCATGCCTGTAGATCGAACTTCACGACAAATGGATGAGCATGATTTGTTTTCTTCGTGATGCACCTACTTTCCTTCTAGAACAATGAGAAACCGTCCTCCTTCAAATTTCCTGGACTGTCGCTCATCTGTTTGCTGCTTAGAATGAGGTGGAAGGAATGAAAACTCTAAGAGCGGAACGATGCCAAGTACTCGGGCTGTTACCATACGCAGCGTTCAATTTCAGCGCAAGTCACGAAGAAATCCCAACGACTTGGCAACTAGCTCCCCCATAGATTCTACTAGACTGTCTCCCAACGGCTAGCAAACTCCCACGGAAGCTCAAAAACTTTTTAGTGGTAACGTGGTCAGTGAGAAATGCAGTGTCATGCCTTCCAAAAGCTCAATGGAGTGATTGACAGGAAAATGCAAGGAAGACCTCCTCGAAGTCGGAATACCATCAAGCGCCGTTGTAGTGCTTGTTCGCTCAACCATCGCTGTAAGTAACACTTATTTACATCTATTTGTAGACAACTTTTGACACCTATTAGTATCATTTGCATGGAGTTTATCCTACTTCACTCATTCTTTGCTCCCTCAAACACACAGAAGTACATCTCAGTCTAAACAACAAGCCATGTCGAAATCGAACATATCAAACCCGAGAGTCATTATTGCCGGCGGAGGGTGAGCTTCTTGGCTATCCTTTTATTATACATTGCTTGACGTGGCCTTCTAGTTTGGGAGGGATAATGGCTGCTATCAAACTCAAGCGCAACCTGGGATTCAATAATTTTGTTGTACGTGCCACACCTACTCACAGACTATGCGTATTTTGTAATGGATTCTGCAACATAGATTTACGAACAGTCAGACGATATCGGCGGTACTTGGAAGGTGTGTAAGATGGTTCCATACCGTGTATATGCTGGTAATTCCAACACATGTCACAGGATAATACATATCCCGTACGTGCCACCATTTCCATGTCTCTCGCGGCTCTTCTGAATTCCATCAAAGGGTGCCGCTTCAGATATTGGAACACACTGGTATAGTTTCTCAACTGACCCGAATCCGGATTGGCCGACATCCCATGTCACTCAACCTGAGCTCCTCGCGTATTGGAAATCGCTCTCCCGAAAGTATAATATCTGTCCTAGCATTCTCTGCAACACCAAGGTGGTCTCCGCGGTATGGGATGATAATGAGCAAATATATCACGTCGAAGTACAAGATACCAACACCAAAGAAATTAAGA
The DNA here is from genome assembly GCA_022606235.1 of Abortiporus biennis. NCBI lineage: Eukaryota > Fungi > Basidiomycota > Agaricomycetes > Polyporales > Podoscyphaceae > Abortiporus > Abortiporus biennis. The sequence goes on from JABYQP010000055.1 coordinate 79,099, forward strand.
CTGACTATGCAAGTATTCTTATATCTGCGACTGGGCTGTTCTCAATCCCTCGGTATCCGGAAGAATTGAAAGGGATCGCTACCTTCAAAGGATATATTTTTCACTCAGCTCGATGGAACCATAATGTGGACTTGCATCGCAAACGTGTCGCAGTCATAGGCAATGGATGTTCTGCGTAAGTTTCTCCGTGGCCTCTGCTATGAGAATTCTCTCAATATATGCCACGACACAGATCACAGTTGCTTTCAGTTATAACTCAAGACTCTACTACTGAAGTGGTCAATTTCTGTCGTTCGCCACATTGGATTCTAGATAATGTAAGTCGACCTCGTTTTAGTATGCCATCTTCACTAAAAACATGTGTTTGCTTATCCAATCCTATAGTTTTATTATACAAAGTTTAGCTCCTTGCAAAGATGGATATTCAGAAATGTTCCTTTGGTGGCAAGACTTTACCGAAACATTACTTTCCTTTTAGTGCGTGCACATTCATATCTAGGAATCCATATGTAGTATTGAGTCACGGATGCCACCTTTTCCTAGCATGAATTATGTTATGTACTCGTTCTAGATGCTGACGACAATAGCTTCATCAAACGCAAGATTGTCGAGGTCAGTCTCCAAAATCGATATAGTAATTGTTCCGTCTCGCGCATCTTTGAACTCAGATTAGTCAATTTTCAGAGTGCAGTCAATACAATCAAGAGGTACGCGCCTGAGAAATACCACAGTCGCATCATCCCCAATTATCGTAAGTCAACGGTTTGCTTTTGCTTTTGGTACGTTTTGAATGATGAATCCTGATTGAATTTGCCAGCTATGGGTTGCAAACGTATCATATTTGGGACTGGATATCTGGAAGCTTTGCGCCGACCGAACATGGACATTAACTATGATGGAATCCAACAGATTGTTGAAGACGGGATTATCACCAAGAAAGGTAAATAGTCTGACTCTTGTTATTACACGTATGCTAAGTAGATCTGCTTGTGTCGTAGGCGAGAGTGAGCCTTTCGACGTAATAATCTTTGCTACTGGGTTCAACGCAGTGAGTTTACCAAAGTTCAATTTTAATATCTTGTTGATGACTTTCATCTCATTTTACTGACGCTCGCTTTTGGTAGTTCGATTACCCTCTGGAGGTTCGCGGGCAAGGTGATGTCTCCATTCAAGATTACTATAATGCCAAAGGAGGACCGGAAGCATATTACGGTACCGCCCTCCCTCACTTCCCTAATTTCTATATGCTCCCTGGTAAGTACACGTTATGGTTTACCTTTGCACATAAGTTTGATCAACTAAACCATGTCTTAGGCTTCAACACGGCAACCGGTCATGGTTCTGCGATCTTCAGTGAAGAAACTCAACTTAATTGGGCCATGAAGTTAATCGCACCTGTCTTAAGAGGTGATGCTTCTTCATTTGTTCCTAAGGAAGAAAGTTCAGAAGCGCATAACAAGAAGATTCAGTCCGATCTCGCAAGAAGCGTATGGGCAGGCGGTTGTGTATCATGGTATCGACGTCCTGGTTCTGACAAGATTCATACTAATTATCCTGGATGTCTTACCAAGTTCTGGTGGAATATGAGAGAACCTGTTTGGAAGGATTTCAAGGTTGTTAATGGGAAAAACTGGCGAATCAAAAGGACGGTGGTGAAAGTGATGAAAAGTGGTGGTATCGTCTTTGCTATTCTCATCATCTTTGCACAGAGGTCGGCTCGGTTAGGTAGAGTTAACTTTTGGACACTTTGTGATTGTGCGATAGATCCTGTCGTGAGTATCTTCATACTTGGTTATTGATATTCAGAGTGGTTTACTGATGATAAACTCTGATGATAAACTCGGACTTGGATCTCTTTAGAATTTTCTGAGTACGATGGTTCTAGGACGAAGTTTGCTATGATCTGCATGTTCGCATATGAAGAAAAGCCAGCGCTATATAATACTACGTCTACACATTATAGTTCCTTTCCCTGGGCGCTACCACCCTCTGCAGGCCACCACCAACCTTAAAATCGGCAGTATCCTTTGTAATCTCATACATCTCCAACAATCCTCATGTCGCTGCTGTTGAAAAGGAATATTAAGTGGCCATGCGACAACGCGGGTTGTTGCAGCAGCTACATCACGTGTGCTCATCGTATGTATCATTATAACATACTTCGCAAGACAGTTGAAACCTCTTCTCAGACCTCTTTTATCTATGTAACTGGAGTACGCTTTGAGGCTGGCGTCCGTGACTGAGGCCACCGCGCAGCTCGTTTAATGGAGTTCCACAGGTGAGAATCTATCAATTAGAACATAACGTAACTAATAGTACGACGCTGATCATTTCATGAAGCCTCAGATCTCATATTTTGCTCAATTGGTTGGCACTGTGAAGTTGCACCCAGCGTATTCTCAATGAATTCAACACATCAAGCTCGAATGTCTTTTGGCCACCATAGATATACGTTCAGTGTACTCGTACTAACTTCATGGATGTCGATAGGTACTAAGGCGTAAAGCTTTTGATGCACTCACTGTCTTTCCTCCGCTCACACATCAGGGCACTGCTGATTAATCCGGATTTAACAGGAGTCGTACGTTTTACTAATGAGGAGGATCACGAATAATATCGGCAGACCAACCCCTGACAGCGAATTTTACGCTATCAGTGACAAGAATCATGGCTGCGCCGTTTCTCTCATTGACATCCTAGCCATATAAACGCTGAGGTCTGAGGATCAGCAATTGCGCTTCCGTAGAAGCCATTTCGACCAACGAGTTTGGACCAGTCATGCCAGAGAAACCTTCTGCTAGAGTGGTCATAATCGGTGGAGGGTGAGTTAATTTCATGCTCTTTGAGTGTTCATGATCCACTTAGTATCGCTTTCTTGTTTGATGTCTCTAGCCTTGGTGGCCTGATGTCTGCTATCAAGTTGAAGCGTAAATTCGGCCATGATGTTGACTTTACGGTGAGCGTGTTCTCTATGCATCTACTAAACCTTTTTCCCTGATGAAAGGAATATTGGCACAGATTTACGAGAAATGGGATGACATTGGGGGTACTTGGAAGGTGAGTATTGGATACATGGTAACTTGACTTTCAATTGACACGACGTGCATATTTCAAGGCAAACACATACCCCGTAAGTATGGTCGCGACCGCTTCGTGAAAATACGGCTTATACATGTCAATTTCCATTAGGGCGCGGCTTCAGATGTCGAGACACATTGGTACTCTCTATCGACGGATCCAAATCCTGACTTCCCCGTAACCCACGTTCCTCAAGCTGAAATCCACGCATACTGGAAGTCGCTGGCTAGAAAGTACGATCTCTACCCTAATATCCACTGCAACACGAAGGTTCTCTCCGCAGATTGGGATGAGAAGAAACAGATGTATGCTGTCAAGGTTCAAGATGTCAAAACGAAAGAAACCCGGGAAGATTATGCAAATATTATAATCTCTGCTGTTGGGCTTTTCTCGATTCCACGTTATCCGGAAAATCTGAAAGGTCTCGATAGATTCAAAGGAGATCATTTTCACTCTGGTGAATGGGACCACAATGTTAGTTTACACCAGAAAAGGGTAGCGGTGATAGGCAATGCATGTTCTGCGTATGTATCAATCACTTGTTTCATCGTATTTCTCTATCTCATACGTGAACGGAATTTCCTAGAGCTCAATTTCTTCCGGAAATATTGAAAGACCCGACCACTGAGGTGATGAATTTTTGTCGTTCACCAAACTGGGTCTTAGCAGGAGTAAGCATCTAACATTTCTGTACAATACTTCTATCTGACGAAGTATTTTGTCAACAACTCTCAAGATGCCGCATCTCACATTTACGCCTCTGAGGAAATGGATATTCCGACATGTTCCGTTTGCTTTGAAATTATACAGGTTCTCTATTTTCCTCATGGTGTGTGTAGTATCCTTGCCTCAGTTGAAAGAAGGAAGATCTGATCAAAATATGATTAGCATGATCTGTTCTATGAAAAATATATGAACGTGAACGAGGAACGTTCCAAGAAAATTGTCAAGGTCAGCAGCTCGCTTCATAACGAACATTCATTGGGTGCATGAGATTGAAAATGGCCCTTTTTTGCTTCCAGGCTGTGACTAGGAGAATGAAAAAACTCACACCCGAGAAATATCATGACCTTGTTATTCCCAAGTACAGTACGTCAATTGATACTTTCTAGATAAATTACCTTATATTAACTTCTGTCACATTGAATAGCCTTCGGGTGCAAACGTATAGTGTTTGGAACAGGATACCTTGATTCATTGCATAAACCTAATATGGATGTCACCTACGACGGAGTCCAAGAATATGTAGAAGACGGGATCATTACGGAAAAAGGTAAACATCCTGTCTTACATATGAGTACAATTCGCATTAAATTATGTTGCCCCCACACTAGGCGAAAAGATGAATTTCGATGTGATTATATTTGCTACAGGCTTTAACACGGTACGTCCTAGTATTTTTCTCCATATTGTCAGGCTGAACGTTGATGGATTATTTTCTGAAGTACGACTATCCAATCCCGATCCGTGGTCGAACTGGATACACAGTCCAAGAATATCACGACCAGAAGGGAGGTCCGCAATCATATTACGGCACTGCCCTCCCCGGCTTTCCTAATTTCTATATTCTCGCTGGTAAGAACAACCGCCACACGTCTGTATTCTAGTTTAACTTTCAAATATTAGGTCCAAATGCTTCTGCTACACACGGTTCCGTTGTCTTCAGTGAAGAAGTCCAACTCGGTTGGGCGATGCAATTGATCAAGCCTGTTGTCAAGGGACAGGTTTCTTCGTTCGAGCCTACCGAAGAAGCTACGGAGGCGCATAACAAAATCATTCAGTCGAAACTTCAGAAGACTATCTGGGCCACAGGTTGTACTTCATGGTATCGGCGTCCTGATTCGAAAAAGATCTATACCCTCTTTCCTGGCTCCCATACAGCGTTCATGTGGGCAATGAGAAAACCTGTCTTCGAAGACTTTAGGATTGTTAACGGAAACGGATGGATGTGGAGGAGAAAGTTGGTCAAAATAATGAGACTGGTTCTGGCCGTTACAAACGTGTTCATTCTCGTGTTTTTCGGACGCCGCCAGTTGTTTCTCTAATCCTATCCATATTCAATAGATCGTCGAATAACACGCAGTTTAACAGGTTTTCTGGGAGTACTCACTGCTTCATAGACTCATATGATATAGCATTTTCAAGCGTTTCCTTCTCTAACAACTTTAGGAGGTTGGGATTTGAATACAGACTGTCAGCCTCAAGGAGCGATATATATAAGTTGGTTTACATTGAAACACGAACCATCTAGTGAACCGCCACCACCACAACTCGTTTACAACCACAACATTCTTATTGCCTACCCTCAACACATTCTTTTCTTCAAACTACATTCATTATGAATTCTATTCCTTTCCCCGCACCGAAGACTCCCGATGCGTACAAGTATCTTCGACCTATCGATCCCGATTCTCCTCTGGCACGCTATAGTCAGCCTCTCCCAGACAAGCTCCCATCGCTTCAATCATGGAAAGATACTTGTCGGGTATGTGACTATTACCGATTACTGTACATACAGTCCTACTCTGTCAAACTCACATTTTAGCACCCCTTCACACAGGACTACTCTATATCGTCGAGCTCTTTTACATCCAGTACCCATTCTTCTCAAAAATCCACATTTACTGAAGAATACATTCAATCGCTCCGAGACATTAATCCGAACATTAGCAACATCATTCCTTCAGAAGATAGTGGCATGCCTGATAGTATGTTGGGTATTACTCGGAACAGGGAAAGGGCTTTCTCGAATACATCGAGAAAAATTTCTAGTATGATTAGGAAACAGTTCCGGAAGGTCATGGCCAAGAGTGGGATTAGTAAGCGGAGCAAGAGAAAGTCTTTGAGCAAGTATTAGTTCTCCAGTGAATTTGCCAGCGACCTAGTACCGTGTACAATTATATACAGCCTGCAGGCATCACTATGATCGTTTTTCAGCATTTTCACTAGTATTTTCTTCATTGCTGTGTATCAATAGTATTGAGCGTAGCCCGTGACTAACCCGGAGCTTTGCTCACAACTTGACCATCACCACACGTTTCAAGTTCGGGAGGCTGATAGCCTCGTGTATTTTATTGCCGAGCGTCTGAGAAACACAAAGTGTTACATAATACAACCTGATATGGCAAGCTATAAAAATTGTGACCGTTTCGTTCAATCAAACAACATGAAAGATAGAAGGATTGTCTTCTGTCTTCTGCCTTCTGCATTGTTCCAAATCAAGGAAGGTCTATTTTAGGGTCAATCTTCTGTCGGCACTGAGAACACTAAGTCAGACATTTTTCAACTCGCAGCAAAACAGGAATGATGTTCACCAGGAGGGGCATTGACATATGCTGGATCCAAATACCAAGCAGCTGGAATAGATTGTTTCAGAGAAAAATCGATGAATCAGGGACATTAGCAACACTTACTTTCGCCAGTCTCATTCTGCTCATTGAACGTTGTTCCATTTCCGAGCCAATGGAATCTATTCTGGACGCCATCCATTTTCTCATACTTGAAGTCTTCCCATCGAGGATGCCGAAGAGCACGTAAAGCGTGTAAACAAGAACCTAATAGATTCATTGGTTGTCAGATAAAACAATGTGATATGGTCATGTTCGAGGAATGAGGATACCTGGCCACAGACCAACGATACGGCCCTCCTCTAGTCCCATCTTGTACCACGATCGGCATTTCTCGCTATAGACAGACTGAATCCAAGGTGTTAAGTAAATATACCTAGGACAAAAATAGAGTACCCACAGTTGGGAAGTAATGCTGTAAAGGCAAGCAGCCGATGAGAATCACCGAAGGAAGAGAACCAAGATAACTTAATTCACCTCAAGGTACTCATCAAAATCTGCGACGGCTTCCGGTTTGACTTCAATACTTTTCAACCTCTCGCGTTGCAATTTCAATGTCGCATTGACGGCATAATCCACTTGATGCTCGATAACTGCCAACAAACTTCCAGACCCAACACCTGAATTTGGTCCGAGAGAGAAAAACCAATTTGGGAAGTCATCAACGCAGACCGCGAGATATGTTATCGGATGAGGGGCCCATTTATTTTGGATATTGACACCGTTCCGTCCGATCATGGGGAAAGGGTATTGGTAGCTTGTGTCATAACCTACAGATGAAGTGAACTAAGTCAAACAGTTCAACGAAAGGAAGAAGAAAGGACAAACCGGTTGCACAAATAATGACGTCGAATTCCTCCACTTTTCCATCCATAGTCTCGATACCATTCTCAGTTATTTGCTTGATTTCAGTCGGTATAAAATCAACCTGTATCGGTATAATGTGAGTGGGAGGAACGTGATCAAAGTTGAAGCACAAGATAAGTGGACTCACATTGTCCTGACACAAAGCTTCGAGATATCCAGGGCCAGGTGTCAATCTTCGACATGCAACAGCGAATTCAGGTATTACTAAATGTGAGCCTACGTGTAAACAATGCAGGTCAAAGGATCTTGTGAATGTAATTAACTCACAATGGTCAGCGATCCACGGCTTCTTGGCCAATCGCTCCTTCATAGTCTTCTCAAAAAAATCACGAGCCTCCGCTTGCGCTTGTGTACCTTTGACGGTGACAGCATGAGTAGACTGAATGAATACCGGGTGCAATTAGACACAACTCAGGACGAGACAAGTGATGGTTCACGAACATTCAAATGAGCTTCAAGCTCACATCTAAATTCTCGATAGACAACGGGATCTTTGAATCTTTCAATGTCTTCCGGGGAAAATCGGTCTATGGAGACAGTAAAGGTCAGAAAATGGCAATCTGAAAAAGAGCTGAATCCATGACTGAATACTTACAATCTTCTATATTTGTATCTTTCCCCAACATAGCTGCCATCTTGTCAGATGCGAATGGAGGAGAAAGCCACGTTTTCCCTCGGACGTAGTTGACAAGTTTTCTAACTCGCGGTTGCAGGGCGGGGACGAGTTGCATACCAGAAGAACCCTGGTGATATATCCAGACGTCAAATATCGGAGAACAACTTAGTAACAAACTTACGACGCCAATGACAGCAATTTTCTTGTCTGTCCAATCCTTCACCCCTTCTTGCCATGTATCGCCCTCTAGGTCCCATTGCGCGCTGTGCATCAATTTTCCCTTGTATTGGTCCAATCCTTTAATGTCTGGCCATTTCCAACGACTCAAAGCTCCGAACCCTGCAAAGAAAATATCTGCTGTGTCTTCAAACTCCTCATATTGGATTTCGCGCTCATTGGATGATGATACGACGGGTCGTCGGATTCTCAGATGCCATTTCCCGGTGGGTTCATCGTATCGTGCGTGAACGAGTTCATGCTGGAGCTTGATGTACTGCATCAATTTGTATTTCTCTACCACACCTTGAAGATACGATAGAATTTCCGGTCCCGGTGCGTAGAACGCTGACCAATCCGTCTGAATTGGTTGATATCAGTAACCTCATAGTGACAGCGTGGACAAAAACCTCATACCTTTTCCTCGAATGTCAATTGATACTATGCAAGTTAAAATGGATATCAGTAAGTTACATGATAAATTAGAAGAGACTTACACAATGAGCGGGAATATCACAAGCTAGACCACTATTCATCGGCATCACATGAGCGAATACTTATGGAAAATGATAAGGTGAGCATACGGATATTTGTTCGTGTACCAAGTTCCACCTATGCCGGCATTCTTTTCGTAGATAGTAAGGTCTAGTTTCTCGATGTGTTGTCGGAATCTGGTAAGGGTACTCAGAGTCAGAGACGGTAGCCGCATTTTTTGCACAGTAAAGATGCCTGACCTAATTCCAGCGGTGATTCCACTGAAGCCAGTGCCAATAACGACGACCTTCATCGGTCTGTAGTCGTCAATAGGGATATGGCCAAGTTCGAATCCGACAGAGGGGGCGTCCCCTTCAGTCTCATCGTGGCGAGTTGAGGGCGGATTGTGAGTGTTGAGTGTAAGAGCGTTACCCATTGGAAGTCTTCAGTAATGCTGCGGGTTATGGAAGCCCGGTATATATGTGCAAACCCGACCTCCAAACAGAACCAAATGTGCGAATTACTGAGCTGACCTTGGAGTAGAAGCGATTTGACAAGGCACGAAGTAATCTGCGAAGCCGCTTCTACCGATCCGAAATGTCGGCCAGGTAGTATAAACGTGACTGAGATTCCAAAGGCAGAATACCGTTCACAGAATAGAGAGAGTGCGCACCTTATTTTGTAATAAACTTGCAGGACACTAAGACTATTCGTATGAAGCAGTCTGTTCATGTGAACAGAAGCGCAAGAAGAAATTCCATAAAAGGTTTAGGAAAAACCACGATTCAAGGACATCAAGAGTTTTCGTGTTCGTGGTGTGTTTGCCAGGTTCAACTTCATTGTAATAGCAATCATGGTCTACCCACGTCAATAACCCAAAACCGGTGTTCTCTTTAGAATGTCATAGTAACGACAAAAGACAAAGTCCCATAATCCATTCACTAGTAATAAAACCATACATTAGATAACTGTCTTAAAATGAGTGGTCACGATAGCTCACCGATGACAAAGGATACAGAATTATTAGTCATACCGATTTAAATTCTTCTGGAGATTGGTAAATCAGGCGAAGGCTCGAGGTTCGGTGAGGTTTTCGAGAGGTCACGATGGTGAAATGGGTACACTTATAACCTGCGGGTTTCTGAAAATTCATCTAGAATAACGGCGCGTGATTGATAACTGAGGCCACAAGAGAATCATACATTGGACTAGTAAAGCAGAAGGCGTTTTGCATCGCAAACTTCACCACTGTGATGTGGGTGCAACATTCGACATCGCCGCGGAGAAGCATTTTCATCTGGAGAGCGAAAAGATAGATATATTGTAGATGTTATAGATAAACGAACAAGACAAAAACGTACATATCCAGATATTCACACTTCGAGGACGAATGCGTCTACAAGACTGCAGGATCATTGAACGTACGGGGCCTTTGTAATGTGTGAGGTTTAATTGTGGTGAATCAGTGAATTCTTCGAATGAACTGCGTGATAATGAATGAATTGTGATACTGTACTGATAGGTCAAGACAAAAATCATGGTGAAAGGAAAGGGACTCAAATCAACTCAAATTTCGGTAGTAGATTGTAAATTCCCACGAACTACATAGAATGGGCGCCTCGACTGGTCACTGCTCCAAGTCTCACTGTCTCACTGACATTTCGGGCTCTCCTCTCCACCATGTTGCCTCAACTAGCTTCTGGACGAATTTCAGTAGGAAGCTGCCTTCGCACTCTGGTCTCAACGAGCCAGCTTCAATCACGAATCGTTGCAAATCAAGCTCGTGGCTACGCTTCCGTTGTTCCACAACCTCGTTCGAATAATGTCAAAACTCACCGACCACGCCTAAACGTTGAAGTGGACCCTAACCACGGCCTTTATGCATTCTTCAGGAAGAAAATAAACAAAGACGATGGAGCTGTTTCTTATGAGACTATTGAGGCGAAGAATCTGGCTACCGTTGAGTCAGGTGTGTTATAATCTCATGAGTGTGAAGTTGGTTCTAATTTACATTTGTCTGGTGCCTTCAGGGAGGTCATGGACTGCAGCGGAATTGCGTCGTAAAAGCTTCAAAGATTTGCATACCTTATGGTATGTTCTTCTGAGGGAGAAAAACCTACTTGCTACTCAGAGAGAGGAAGCTCGTCGTGCTACTATCGATGTGTCATTGACACCTTACTATCCTCGGTACCATAAGGTATGCTTACTACACTGGAACTATTATCTGAGTAATAACTTTGCTGATTTCCTCCACTTGTAGGTTCGAAAATCTATGGCACGTATCAAATACATCATCAACGAGAGACGGTTAGCATACGAAGGGGCTTTGGGTATCATGGCAGAGAAGAACAAGGCGAGGCTGGAGCAGAAACGTTTGAGACTGGAAGCTAGCCAGCAGGCTCATTCGGAGAAGGAAGCCCAAGAAGCAAAGGAAGCGGAGAAACAAATAGCTGCTCAGGAGTCTCCAGAGGGCAGAGCTGCAGACTTGGCTGCTGCAGGTCTTTTCCAGAGTGTTCCAGCTTCTCAGCCTTCCGCTGAGAAACATTAATCGTCACGGAGGAATGCGACTTATTACTCGTATTATATAGTACAACCCTTGCATCTAATTCCTATTATGCCATCATTAACCGGGAGAGGTGGGGATTTGTTGTGTATACGAACAGAGTGGCCGAGGAGTTGGTACGTAGCATTTTCCTACTCACCAAACACCCTCCTCGAAGTTTGTGTTACGACTGAACTCCAAGCGACCTTCGAGATTTACGGTCATTCGCATCCCATTCCTGCATTGCTTGGCTAACCCAACAATCCCGTACTGCAGGATCCTCGTACATTTCCACCTGACGTTTCCCTTTCCTGAGTAAATGTTCTATTGCGGAGACATCTCTGGGGGACATGGCAGATGCTTGTGTTTTGAAGTTATATCGTACGAAGAGTCGAAACTTGGATTGGGTTTGTGGTGGTTTCGTTCGAGCCATTCGTAGCGCCCTAATTCCTAAGCTTTCAGTATAAGATTTTACAGAAAGGGTTCGTGCGAATACATGCCTGCGATACAACGCGAATACATCCTTCTGAAGTCCCGAATGCGTCACTGGCATCGTGAATGGTGAAAGAGAGGGTGAGGGTTGCTGGGAGTGTGCTGGAGCAGTCGGATTTAGTCCGAGCAGGGACGTTTGCGCGCTTACCAGACTCTTTCTATTACTTCCACCACTCAACTCATTCCTCTACGATGTTTCGCTGTTCGCACGCAATTAGCTTGCGAACGTGGCAGAATGCATCTCCTAGGATGATAACTGATCGCACTATGACCACTCAACTCGGCTCTGGTCAACAAGGCGGTTTACAAGACCCAGCAGCATATTGCAAGGATCTCGTGCTCAAGAAAGACTACGATGCTTTCACATTATCCCATTTCTATCCCCGAGATCTACAGGGAGCTTACTTCGCGTTAAGAGCGTTCTATGTAAGTTTATTTGCCAGGTTCGCGTCATAATGTTCTCAATCCTGTGCAGGTAGAACTGTCAACAGTCCAAGAAGCTGTCTCGAATGCTGTGATTGGCAAAATGAGGATGCAGTTCTGGAGGGATGCTATCAAGGATATTTCCAATGTGCGTTTTATCTGATTCCTTTCGACCTGGTACTGACCAAGACTGTGAAGTAGGGAAAGCCACCACACCATCCAATTGCTCTCGCACTCTATGATGCCATGCAGAATCACAACCTTCCTGCGTACCATCTGAAGAGGATCGTCGATGCTCGTGTATGTCACATGCTTTCTGTCTTCGAACTTTACTTTCGAAGATCCTGACGCCTCTCGCGGGAACTTCCTAGGATGCTGAATTGCATAGTCCGACCCATCTAACTTTGGAGTCATTAACGGCGCACGCGGAGTCTACATCGTCGACCTTTCTTTATCTCCTTCTTTCGCTTCTGTCGCTCTCCTCTTCAAGCACGCTTTCGCATGCGGCATCACATGTCGGTGTTTCGCAGTCCATCTCCACGCTGCTTCGGGCACTTCCTTTCCATGCCGCAAATGGTAGGATGGTGATACCAGCGGAAATCACAGCACGTCACGGAGTCAGTCAAGAGGAGGTATTTCGTAAAGGTGGTCACGCTAAGGGGATCGATGAAGCCGTATTTGAGTTTGCGACCGTTGCGAACGACCACTTGATCACCGCACGCGAGATGTTCAAGGAGAGCGGAGGGAAAGTGGTGCAGAGAGCGCGGCCGGTGTTCATGACTGCTGTAAGTGTCCTATCCTGATGCTGTGACGTGTGTGTGTGCGTGTGTGTGCGAGCAGAAGATTGACTGACGGTCGTGACACATTTACAGATACCGGCAGCTTTGTATCTGGAGCGGTTAGAGAAAGTAAACTTTGATGCTTTCCATCCCTCACTGCAACTCAGAACGTGGCGACTGCCGTGGAGGGTGTACAGAGAATACTATAACGGTCGCTTTTAAGTCTTATTCTTGTTATTCTGAGAAATGCTTTAAAAGTACATTACACAATAATTGCTGTCCGAGTCCAAAGTGGGATTTGTATTTTGAGTTTTTCTATTGAACGCCAGTCGTTTGAGCCCAGAAAGTTTAAAGAAGGCCAATTAGAGGTCCGATTGCCAGATCCAGAAGCCGCTTCACCCTCGGGTATCGGGTCGAAGCTACTCAGTCCAGCTTTTCGACGTTGCCCATCTTCACCACCTCCCCTCACCATCCTCGTTCTCACCACCTCGCTTTCGCCGCCCTCGTCCTCGCCAGCATCGTTGTTCACAACAGCAACACCAGCTAGCATGGACAAGCTATGCGGTACGTCTTTCTCCCCCTGTGTCATCATCCTTTAATTCATTCATTTATTTAACATACATTGATTCCGTAAATCCTTGATCTCAATCTCGCACCATATGAATCCATGCAGACGAAATCCTACAAATCATACTTAACGAACTCGACGATCCAACCAGTTTCATTCTCACCTCAAAACATATTCACAACTTCACGCAGGATCCATATGTCAGGGCTTCGTACTTTATCTCACGCTACGGAAAGGTTCAGGCTTTCTACTGGGCTCTAGGGAGGGGAAAGTTGATGAACAAAGAGGTCATAGACGTATGTTGTCTCCTCTCTGTCCCCTTTCCTCATACGATCTACTTTATAGTGGCCTGCTCATGGACATTGCGCAGATCCTCCTGTCGTCTGGCGCCCACCTCTCGAGGTACCTCGTGCAATGTATAATACAACACTATTACCGTTCATTGGTTCATTTCATCAAGACGCAATGGGTACGCTCGCTAGACTTCACCACTGTCAATTATATCCTCTCGATAGCTGGGGAAATGTACGGGAATATTCCTGTCAGCAAAGGAGAGGATGATGGTGCCGCCTTCAATACTTTGCTCAAAGACAGTCGGTTACCATCTGACCAAAGAGTTATGAAGTTTGAAGCGGCGAGGGACATTGTTGAAAAGTACAAGGTAAGCAAGTTCTATTCGACATCGTACCATTCTCTAACGCCGCATTCAGTTTATTCCCTTTTGTAATAAGGTATTCATATTCTTCCCTCGCGGAGCGTACTTACTCAAAGTGTTGTTGTCTTTTCAGGATCCCATGATGGCACAGTTTCCACTGGTCCTGGCTATAGAGCCCCGCCTTCTGCCGTTTGCACGTGCTAACGGTTTCTATATGGACCATAAGGTTTGTCGCTTGCATTACCATCACAATCCTTTGTTGGCATTGCTGAGTTATTGATAAATTTTGCCGCTCTTACCCCCAGTATCGGAATTTTGTGTTCCGTAAGATGTTTGAGAAAGCTGCCATAGTCTCTGAAGGTCGCATGGATGAAATCATAAGGAACGTGAAGGAACTTACACGTCTTGACCCCCTGTGAGCTACGACGTTGTAAGATTCACATTCCTACTCACGCAACTATCGGGCATAGGATGTTCCTCAGTCGCACTGTTGCAGCGGAGATTTGCATGGAGGCAAAATCGAACGAGGCCGCATACAACGCTCTCAAGGCATTGGATCAAGAAGGCTGCTTAAAGTTTGAACTCAGGTAACGTATAATATGTGCTTTATTTATGGGGTATCCTTGGCAAACTGACAACGATCTGCTTCTAAGAACTGTCGTTCATGACTTGATCAAGGTATTCATTCTTTCCATTCTCATGCTTTCTATCCTCATGCCCACGATAATGACTGTACAGTTATTCGCCAAGACCCGTTCTGTAGCGAGCCCACCGATCGCAAACGTTCTACGACAACTTTTCACCGACTTCCCATCTAAGGATCCTATTGTTCGAGTCGTACTCTTGCTCCAAATTTTCCTTTCTGAACACTTAGCCGTCACACCACTTATTCCGGGACTTGCCGGCCTATCCTTGACACAATACGTTCGCGCGTGCAAACAAAAAATAGAAGATATCGGACTCAATCCAGTCAAGCGTACTGATCTTCTTGAAGTTCTCGCGAACAAGTTTGCACCGGATCGATTCGTGGGTATTCTCGAATATGGAAGGACTGAGCTTGCGATGTCTCGGAACGAAGTAGAAGGCCTGATTCAGGAATTGGCTATACGATGTCTTGAAGTTGGATGCAAGGGTAAGATGCTCAAGAAATTATTGGAGGCTTATACTTTCCTGGACGATGTGGTTCGTGAACGGGTCGTGAAGAAGTATCGCCTCAATCTTGATGATTTACCAATGTCTGAAGACGAGAATGCTTGTATCAACTTTTCCGCCCCTTTGTGTCGCGGCTTTGAATGCGATCCTCCAGTAATCTCGGTATTGCCGTCTAAACCAACCGAAACCGAAGATGACGTCTCTCTAGACGAACCAGAAGAAGAATCTTCAGATGAATTTGATCTTGTGAGTATTATTTCCAGTTGACCTGTGATCTCAGAGTTCATTTCGTTGTGATGACCTAGGGATATATTGGTCAAGATACCCTCTCCGCGATGATTCGCAAAGACGAACTGGCCCCCACAAGAGGTCGGCGGCGTTTCTATGACATGTATGCACCGTACAGTGATACGGCGGGCAAGCTCACGTATCCTGCAGGTAGGCGTTATTGTGGTATTGGTTGGCCTGATTGTTGGATTAACATGTCCTTTCCCATAGATCATGTCCAAGTGGGGCGAGTTGTTCGCCAACGCTTTGGTCCTCGAAGCGGCGTGAGTGCCGTGTTCTTGATGCATGCTGTTGTGAATGGCAATCCTATGGTAAGTCGGTTGAATCCCATTGCTTTCTCGTTACTCAATGCAGTTCATAGATTGTTCAAAGTTACTTGGGATTGACGACGGACGCTTTGCCTAATGAGCTGAGGATACCTATAACCCTCAAACATTTCAAGTTGTTGGCACGACTTGGTCGAGCACCGGTCAGTAAACAGCGTTGTCGACTTCTGTTTCATGACTAACATCAGATATAGGGACAGTCTCTATACGAAGACATCGAGGCTGGTGCTGAGTTCTACTTCAGTGAAGAGGATTACCTCACTCCAGAGGAATTAACCGGAACACCCAGAAAGAAATACAAGCATTCGAGGATTCGTATCAAAATGGTTTCATCTTACACCGTCAAAACAGAGAGCAGTCCTGCGCCAGAAGCTCTCAGTGCTCCCATACCGTCGTCATCATCACCCCCTCCATCTTCATCAGCTCGTCGTTCAGCTTCTATCTCATGTTCACCTACACCTACACCTTCAGGCTCTACTAGTAGAAGGAGGCTTCGCCGTACAGCTTCTACTACGAAGAGTTACGTTGTTCCTGATTCTGATGATGAAGACATCGCGGATTCGAAGGATGAAATGGTTCAGCATGTGCACGCGCAAGCAAAGAAGAGGAAAGTGGAATCCAACATGCAAAAATGGATCAAACATCTGACAATATTGTATAAGGAGGAACAGAAAAAGGTATATCCTTGTTCAGAGTATTCTCATGGCGTTGATCTCACGGTCTTCATTGAATGATAGTACAACGAGAAGAAGAGGCGTGTACAGGCCGCTGCCGAACCTGGAACGAAGGTTCGACTTTCCAGAGTACGTTGTTATTTCCTCAGCAGGATCTATTCTTGTCTGATGTCGTTGTAGAACGAGTTCTTAAGGTCGATGGCTGCGAATCTACCTCGCATACGAAAGCTCGACCATCTCAAACGGCAACAACTCTATGGACCTGACGTCGCAGATGAAGATTACAGTTCTGGTGAGGAAGACGAGTATCAAGATCGTCGGACTCGCAAACGAAGAAAATCTGACGATGGTCAAAGTATAAATGTATGATTTATTCACGGCATTGCACTTCTCACTTTCATTTGGTATTTGATGGCATTGTGGGGGTTTCTATTTTTTCTATCTTCTATTCTTCTATCATGTTTATGGACTCTCATCATATCAACGACATGGCTCCCCTTCCACACAACCATATACACTATGCATGGCATTCCTCATTTTCATTCTCATCATACTACACATCGCATTCCCTCCTATAAATACAATTCACCGTCATCATCCTATAGGCTTATTACTGGATATCAGTCATAAACAAGAGCCAATCCTGACTCATCTTGGGATTTAGTACTTTACAAGCAAAGAACATAATAAAATAACTGTCAACGCATAGTACAATTCTACTGTCTACACTCAAGGGGACTTCATGGTATACATTGCAAAAGGTATCGGACAAAATAGATCAGTCGAGAACTTAAGACAACTGGTCAACCGGTCACCGGTCAAGTATGTGGGACGTCGACGTCGGCCACGGTCAATGCCACCCTTGCCTGTTGTTCGTCGTCAACCGCCTGAGCGAGATTCACCGATTCTTCAAGTTCCGAATCCTCCGCACATATCTCATTCCAGTCTTCAGGCTCGAGGATGCTCCTCAAGGTTGCCATTAATGTCTCATTTTCTTCAAACTTTTTCTTGTATGTTTCAACAAATATGAGAAGTTCCTGTCGAGATTTTCCTTCGTATAGATCGAATCGAATGCGCATTCCTTCTTGGGCGAGCCAATAAATCATGTAGTCAATATCGCGTTGATCAGATTTGACTTTGAGAATGGTCTTTGGGCGAGTGGATGAGTGACTGTGGAACCATCTCTTGAGCTTAGTCAAGATGAGGACAGACGGGTGAAGTATTTGGATAGCTATTGAATGCCAACCAGAAGAGAGAAAGCCTTTTAGAGCTGGAACAATTGCATGCCATGATGAAAGCCTACTTACAAACACCTGATTCGTGCTGGACAAGGTAGATAGGTTCTGCAACAATGGGCAGGCCTATCCTTCCTGCCTTGAGAGTCTCAATGAGTATGTTGTTTTTGCTTGCTTTCACTAATTCGCTACCCGAAAGGCCAGGCTGCCCCGGTTCCTAATGCCATATTTGTCAGTATTTTGCGTTGGCCGTGGTTCATGATATGCACAACACAAGAGAAAAGAAAAGATGATATATGCCGACCTGAACATAATAGAATTTGATTCCAGCGGTAGTGAATTTTTCATTCAATTCACTCAATGTTTGTCTTAAGTCAGGAATAGCATCGTCTCCTTCTGTCTGGATCATGACGTCTATATCGTGGGGAGTTGGAAAAAAGATGTCAGCTAGTAGAAATGGTTGACTAGGGGAAGGAACTTATCTCTGTAGGTCTGCTGCTTCCAAGAAGCGACCAAGCAAACCCACCGATGTATGCGTGGCCATATCCAAGGTCATTGAGGTGGCCCGACAATATTTGTGCAGCTCGGGTTTGATCTTCTCGTGACGTTGAAATGGAGATTCTGGTAGTACTGGTGGCCATCACTGTTCTCACTGGTCTAGTTGAGATTGTAACACGAAGCTGAATCATATAGGGTAGGTAAGAAGCGGCTATATATTACTATGTTCTTTAAAGAGTTACTCACAGTAGGGTGATTATATTCGCAGCTGAAAGGTCCTCTGTTTCTGATTCCGAACCTTTAAGACTAAGAGGAAACTGCAGATTGAATCGAGTCGGCTAGACCAGTATTTTTTAAGACTGATGAGTTTTGGGACAAATAACAACAGACGTGATTTTAAAAAAATTAGATACCTATGGTTGTTGT
>JABYQP010000056.1:0-91350 GCA_022606235.1 Abortiporus biennis
TTGGTGTCTTTCATGTATACAGAGAACTCGGAAGTGACAAGAAGATTCTGGACCTATGGAAAGCATCTAGAGAGTTAGGTGCATTACTTTGGTATCATTCAATCGAAGATATGAAGACTTACATGGCAAGTTTCAATAAGATCTTCACTTTTAATGTCTTGTCGCTGAAATTCTCATCATAGGAGGATCTCAGAGTTCTGATCGACAACGTTCTCGATATCTGGGGTGCAATTGATCCGCGACGAATTGTAGATAAGATAAAACTTCATCTTTATCTTCATACTCCCGAGGACATTCAAAACTTCGGTCCTGCGATCATCTTCTCAACTAAAATCTTCGAATGCTGAAATGCAATATTCAGAACTTGCAGTGTTCTTTCAAATCATCGAGCCACCAGTTACGATATCGCAGAGACACTAGGGGACTTGGAATGATTTAAACACATGGTAAGTGGTGGGTGGTGAAAAAGTGGCGACCAATATGTTTGCACAGGAAAAGGTATTCAGAGTTTTTTGAAGACCAACCCAGAACTTCAACGATGACTAGGATGGGTTGACTCTGCATTGAGCTCCTTGCATCCAGGTATGGCATTGAATTATCTGAATGGTTTCTGATTTGACATGACTCTCAATTTGAAGGGGAAGTGAAACTACCGCCGAAATCAAAATGGATCCAATCTCAAGCTCTTTTCTCCGAAATTCTTCACAATCTCAAGACTACATTTGATCCACATCAATCCAACCAAGCTGCCATGCAATCCATTCAGAAGAACATGCAGTCACGATGAATAGAATGTGAATACATTGTCTCCGAATCCAGGGATTTGTGCCAAGTGGGATCTTGGGTATTTTACAAGACAACAGAGGTTTGCAATTCTATCCAACTTCTTTTCAATATTTTCTTATCTCATACTTCTATTGTTGCATAGACACAAACCTCTGCTGGGCAAATAAGTAAGATTTTGGTACTTAGCAGTGGCTCAAGTGACTCAATCCAGAAATTGGCACTTGTTCTCATTGAACGCTTTGACATTGCAGATAAAAATGATTTACGCGTTAATATGCCTATTCTTACAAGACCAGGAGACCAAGAAACTCAAACTTGTCAAGTTATTCTCTCAAATATACGTGTATTCTATTTATACTAATCCACCTTGACTTACATCCCCCTATTGTGGCTGATGCTGCATAAATAGGCCATTCAGTTTATTTTCAACGCACAACATGACTGCGACAAGGCAAAATGCGATGTTAAAGATGTGGACCCTGTCATTCAAGATCGCAGGGAAACCAGTCTACGGCAAGGGGCAGTAGTGCATCAGGGTGCTGAGTGGTATTTACTTAACATGCATGCTTTGCATAATGCACATCTCATCCGAAAGGTTCTCCCTCGTTCTCTCACCACGCCAGTTCCCTATTTCACCAATCGCGGCAACAAACATCGTGAATTCGCATCATCCCTTCGTGTCGCTGGTCCTGTGAAGAGAGCAGCAACACAGGCCAAGGCCAAAGAAACCCACGAGGCTCGTAAAAATAAGGCCAAACAAGATGAAGAAGCTGGTGAATCTGACAGAAGTTGAGTGGTGCTAGTTGTAGAGTCCGAGCTTTGAGATTGCAAGTAGAATGGTGTCCGATGGAAGTGTTGTATATTAGCGCGTAATGACAATTCAAACATACATCCCGAAATCTTTGGAAAGCATTGTCACAATCTGCAAACAAGATCCTCCTGAAATGTGTGCCTTAGATTTGATTGTGATATTAGAAAAATCTCGATGACGACGTTACATGAAGGATCGGGCGAAAAGCATCAAACAATGTTGGGAGCATCATGGAGTAAATATTTTCGGGAACATCGAAACTAGAAACCGGAGAACGTGATGTATATATGCTGCGCATACTTGACACAGGTTCAAAAAACTGTCTACAAGAGCCTTTTCCTAATTCCTTTCCAGACCCCCAGCAAATCCCTTGAAGATATAATTAAAAATCTCATCATAAGCTGATCATCAAAATCCCTCGGGCACATTTCGTTCAGTTGGCGGTGTACACCGCAACAAACATTCTTATTTGCTACTGATGCTGTCACTTTGATATTGGCATTGTTGTCCATCCATTTTTCCTGCACTTTCCTGACCACTAAAATTTCTTCTTAGCTGACTGTGTATGTAGTTAGTTTTCTGCAACATTTTTTTTGGAAGACAATAGTTTGTTTTCGTTATGGATGAGACGGGCGATTGATCATTGCATGCTTTTCCAAAACTAATAAACATCCAGAGTACATAAGAGACAGTGAATCATATCTTTAGACTGGGATACTTGACAGTACATATGAAAAGTGAATACAATTGTCAAGTTCGGATCCGGAGAGGATAGAGAAATGTGCACGTCAATTCCTCGGAATCTGAATCATGCTTCAGATTCCTTTACACTTGCTTCTACTACATGTGAAGCGAATTCTCTGAAGTGGTCATTAGCTCAGGTTTGCTTGTATTGAATACTAGTAGCAGAGTAATTACATACCTCTCGACATTTGGATCGTCATATTTTTCATCGAACAACCCAATGCTCAACGGATCTTCAATGATTTGCTTTGCAGATATTCGAGGAACTGTAGCACCTGAAGATGTTACCAGTTGATCTTCATCTGTACTGTCATTTTCATTAACAGGTAACGTGTTGAGAGGTCCTCCTATATTCCCAACGAAATTGATGGAACTGAATCGACTCGATCGTATGTCTGGGAGGGATGCCATCGAAACTTGGTCGATGGATTTCAAATCGAGAATCATACGTGACAATATGATAGGACGAAGCCTGCGGAGAAAATCCGATTAGTAATGCTGAAACATGTACTGAGAAATTGGCCCACCAGTCAACAGGTCCCAATATAACTTCAATACCGGGCTGGAGGTGACAATGAGAATGATTAGTATATAAAGCCATGGTGAAAGGAGCTATTGGCAGACTGCTTGACTGTGTATATTAAAGAGAATTGCTTCCAATATGTTCAAGACGAATGTCAAACTTATTGAGTCAAGGGATATGCAAGAAAGTGAGAAAGTCTACATGTAACGTGAAGCGAGGAAGAATAGCCTATTACTTACCATAAGTACAGTGTGCCTATGCGAAGAAAGAGTTCAGCAATGTTCCACTCTGTGATAATCAACGAAGCACTCACCATCTCGAATTAGGAGCGTTATTAACGTCCCTTTGATTCCGGCTTGATTTGCAGCTGTCTTCAATGCCAATGTCTTCGCTAATGTGCTGCACAAAACTAGAAAACTCAACACCCCACCCAAAGCAGAGAAGGCATCTTGAACTGAAGGTATAAAGTTAGTTGGATATCATAATGGTCAGTCTAGAAAACATCACTCACATCTATTGCAACAACAATGTGAGATAAGTATCAATGGCGATCGAGAGAGTATGGCCCATACCTATTGTGCACATCATCCGACATGGATGGGAGTAAGACACATCCTCCGTACGGCGATTGGAGTGGAGATAAACCTTTGTATGTCAGTGAGAGATTGAAAACCTGCCCATGAAAAATTTGAATGCAAATCTCAAGATCAATGAGAAACAATCAATCTGAAATGTACACATACAGCATCGAGAATGATGACAGCTAGGGCCAGCGGGGTAAGAACCACAAGGGGAACAAAATGACATCCCCAGATAGCCCATGTCCGCAGAACGAAAAAAGCTATCAATGACATGCATCATTATACGGGAGATCTTGGAGAGAACAGAGAGAATTCTTACATTCGATCGCGATCTTGGAGAAAATGACCGATATTGTAGTAGGAAACCATAGACCTAGACAGCTTCAAATAAAACCATTAGAATGTCTATTTTGATTGCAGTAAAAAAATAATCACTGACCTCTGCAATATGGTAAATTACCCAGCTTATTGGCAATAACTTTCTACAAAGGCTTACTGTACGTGTACGAGGGAAAAGCTCCAGTGCTGCAGTACCCAAAACGACCATGAGGGTAGCGTAGCGATTGACAATAAATATCGCAGATGAGAGATTAAACGTCTTCTTCTTCCAGATGTATTGCAACTCTTGGTCGAAGGTGATACAGTAATCATATACCGCCAACGCTACATCATTAACAGTGCTAATCAATACTGTAAAATATCTCATGGAACCAAGAGGAAATCAAGACATACCAGCCATTGAGACGTAGGAAGCTGTCCCGAAGAATCTGTAGCATCCAATCTTAGTACAATCTGAGATATCATGAATCATAGCCAAACCGTCTGACTTACGCTACCCAGAAGCTGTTCACTATCTCAGCGGTTTCATCTGACATGTTGCTTCGTAGAAAAGATGAAGCTAAATGAACGAAGACTGTGTTGGTATGTGGACGAAATGGAGTAAAGTGAAGCGGGGATTATATACCTTTCAAGCGAAAGGCAGTTTGAAAAACGATAGTTTACAGCAGTATGTTCCTGAACACTGGACTGTACTTTCTGATTCGAAGACATTCGTACCACCTCTTTTCAAAGCTGTGGCAGTGATGGAAAATAGAATCTTGATTGTCCAGGTCGGAGTATCAGGACTGCATACAGTTTGAAAACACAATCTATCAACATTGGAGAAGGAGATGAAGTTGATACCACTCACCGTTAACCAGACAAATTCCTTGATTGACATTCTCGTAAGAGTTGGATGGACTTAATTTCAGTCTTTTCCCACAGGAGCTGCACTGGATAGTCATATTATCTGTCAATTGGAAAGTTTTACTGGTGAATATATACTCAACGTAGAAATGCGAACAAGTTTGCTCCAGGTAAGGACAATCGTCGTCCATCTAGAACACAAAACCAATGAACATCCGCTTGTTCGGACTGAATATTACTGCTACCACAGATGCAAGTGATTCGGACTGTAGCAACCTGTCTTTGTTAACCTGTTCTCATATACATCAGCTTTGCAGAAGGACAGACAAAGCACTGCACATGCGGACTTACTTCCCGTCCCGCAAGAAGCAGTGGGCAAGTCAGAGCTCAGAAGAGATTGAATATACTCTATGGGTCAGCATGATGTCCAGCTTCAAATCCTAACTGGTGGTTGAACGCAGGATTCCCGCCATTTTGAACTACAAGTTAGTAGTAAGGAATTCGCTCATCAAAAGCAAGGTGGTTGTGATGTGACTGAGAATCAAGGTTTTGTGATGAACCTTGATCTCATAGAACATCTGTCAAATCTGACCAGCCTGAGCCTGATTCCGTCAAACAGTGATTGACGAGAGGAGGATATTCCATCAAAGGTAACCACCAATAAGTTAACACAGGATGAATTGCGACTTACATTGACGATACATATCGCGATTTCAAGACCTGACCGACCCGGATTTGAAGGAATCAGAAAGCTTGAAAACGGAACCCAGGTCCAAGTAACTCGAAAGCAGAGGGGGCCTGGCTGAGATTTGAGACAAATAATTTTTGATTCTCTTCTCAGACCATACATTGACTCGAATATTGGTCTTACATAACCGTACTTGGACTAGTAATTGACGGTAAATCTGTGATAGGTGATGGTAAGGACAATGGGTCCAATCCAACGGAAAGCGGATTTGAAGATTCGCGTATGACTTCCTCTTCTTCGCCCAAATTTCGCAACTCGATTTCCTCAGAGTGTGACTCGGAAGAGTGAGCTAATGGAGCACCTAGATTACCGACAATGCTAGATGCGAAATGCAAGTCGGATATCTTGGAGGGATGGAATGAATCCGATGAATCATCTTTAGGTAAATATACTCCTCGAAGGTTCAACATGAAACGAGAGATGAGGATTGAAGTAACACTAGGGGAAAATTGAGTATATGAAATCGTCATTGGGATGCAGACACGTCGAAGCGGAGATGAGAGTAATACGCACGACTGTAATACGATAGGAACACCACCGGTAGTCTAGGGAAATACAAGTGAGTACGTTCACATGTACACAATGAAGATAAGAATAATAACGAACCAATGTTTTCACTCCCATGAGCGTCACCGCATTCAAAATCATGAGGCAACTAAAAATTATTTTGTCAGCTACCAACAGGAGACTTCGAATGGGATCTTACAGAAAATATATAGTTCCATCTCGAAGAAGATATATCACAATGGAACAATCGGTGTTCACTTGTTGACTCTTTAGAATTCTTCGAATACCTGCTGTCTTGGCCCATGTCATGATGAGAATAAGTGCATCGTAGACGATCCCATATGCAGGAATAACTATCCAAACTAAAAATTGGGACCAAAATCTATGAGTGAGAGGAGCACTAGATGCTACCACCTAAGCTGACGACTCAGAGTACTCACGACTGGAAGACAACGTAAGGCCAGAGTGAATACTTCAGAGGCCGGGAATCACTTACATGATCGCAAAACTGTGAAGGTTTTGGTCTCTTATACTGACACCACCACATCCAACAGGTAGCGGAGTGGCAGGCTTGTAATGGCTAGTTCTGGCATAAAGATACTAGAAAGAACGCGGATCAGATGTCAGATATTTGGTCAGATATCCTCAATAGCTCACAATGCGTGTAACTTGAGGAGCAAATCCTAATAGTGCAAACAGCACTAGAACACTGAAGCTCTTTGACCAGATTGCGTATAACCGCAAACACATGATCACTTCGGGGAGATGATAGGATCAAAATATTAACGGGATTGAGATAAAAGAGTACATACCAGCAACATTAATTTGAAGAACGATTTCCAGCACTTCGCTAGTCATCATGAATCCGTTACAACTAGCAAGACCGATATGTCAACTATGAGTCGCATAACTTGCAGAGAGTTAGCTATACGAACATCTAAGTCTCTCATGAGAATGTGTGTGTAGATATCAAACAAAAAGCATTCACCTTTATTGCACTGTCAGGTGGAAAATGAACGAAGTTGGCGAGCATGAGAGTAAGGTCGACGAGGGTAAAATAACGATTAATGAAGAAAAACACTGTCGCCCCCGAGAAACGACGTCCCCATATGCAGCGCCATTCATCAGTGAATGTCAATAACAGATCAAAATAACATAATGCTGCAAGGCAAGATAGAATGAGAAATATGTGAAGAAAAGGCATGTGTAACTACTCACTAATCGCAATGATAGCACACATATCAGCACTTGTCCTGCAAGTAGAGAAAGATTCAGAGCTCGGCAGAAAAACAACATAAGGCGAGAAACTCGTACGTTTCTCGTGCTATCATTTCGGCCGCGCTCTCTGAGTCAATATTCACTGACATAGCTAGCTGTGGTCTAGGAGTAGCACCGAAGTCAATGACAAGCAGTCGGTAGAAAAGCAATGGTTCAAAAAGAGCTCAATGTCTTTACTTTTATGTGTGGCGAGGTTGACGAACGGATTTTCGACCTGTCAGCCAAGTTGTATTTTGCTCTCGCATTCCGAGTCGGGTTCACCGCTAGTATTCCCCGGTAATAAACAGCAGTCGTAATCAATATTGTTAGTTAGCTCGGTGGCCCAGATGAAGACGGTTGCGGGTGAATCTGGTAGCTCTGACTTGCGCATTGCTCCTCGAAGATATCATTACTAATGAGAATGTGCTGAAGACGTACAAGTAGACACCTGTAGAATGAGCAAGTGTTCGTTTCTCGTTTGTTTGTGGCCGCGGACCATTCCGATACGCAAATGCGAGACTATAGAAAAACTGGCCTATCCTCAATGAGAATACCAAGAAACGGCTTACCCTACTTGCCTCTTGCTAGTGAACTTTCGAAAAAGCTTCAAGCTAACATTTGTCACATTTGTCCGCATTTTTCGCCTTGATATCTGGATGGTTCCGTTTCCTTGAAAAGGAACGCGGTCGAAATGAGAGACTGCTGTACTACGAATTCAGATTGAGTAGCATTTTCCAACAAATTCCAAGAATTTCTTGGCTTGGGTCATGCAAAACGGGCATTCCTTGTCTTTTCAGTGATCCCGCATCCTCATGAAGAGAGTGAGAGCCG
The DNA here is from genome assembly GCA_022606235.1 of Abortiporus biennis. Classification (NCBI taxonomy): domain Eukaryota; kingdom Fungi; phylum Basidiomycota; class Agaricomycetes; order Polyporales; family Podoscyphaceae; genus Abortiporus; species Abortiporus biennis. Next base: position 7,974 of record JABYQP010000056.1, read on the forward strand.
TGACTTTATCAAACTGAAAAATCCCATTGAAAACATCAATTGTATGATGTCGATGATATCTGAGCTGATACATACGTTCAAAGTTTTGCCGAAAGTTAGTCTGAGTTCTTGAATTAGTCTAAGAGTGGATGCTATTACGATCGTTGAATTCATAGGCGTTCTGAGCTTTGGGCTTCGTCACAATAAATGAATAATCATATGAGGGCCGTGGAGGAAGAAATTTCACCTGCAGCTTGAGAGTCGCGATGGGAGGAATGATTTTATCCGGTCCGCCCCATGCTCGAGCGCTATAGCGAGGAGGCCTCCGAGTCTACTTTCTCTGCATCCCTCATTTTCAGTGGCACTTAGACGCAATATCCAACGACTGGCAATTTGGAGACCGATCGTAAGTCTTTCAAATCAACTACTAATCGAGGGTTTGAGAGCTGACCGACCACACTAGTAGTTTGACTCGCGACGGAACTCGATCCAACAGTTGAGTCTAAAGACTATATGATGGTCCCGGACGCACTTGTACAGATCAGAAACATCCCTTCGAAATACCCTATGCAATCTCATCCAATACTCGTCGTTAAATTGCCCGAAGGGCTCATAGCCCATGTCTTTGATTACACTCGTGATCACCAACGAAATGAGGATGGAATACGACGGTCATAGAGATGGGAGGTTGTTTCCCATGTTTCTAGGTGGTGGCGTAGTATTGCCTTGAGTCAGATCACGCTTTAGACAGATATCAAGTGGCAAATGTCTTTGAACCGCTGCACAATCTCTCGTGCTCGAAGTTACATTGAACGATCCGGAACGGCGCCCATATCTATCACTATATCCACTGATTGGATTTACGGGGGCGACGACGAAGAAGGGGAAAATCAAGGTGAGGCATTCAACACTACTCTGCTCTGACTGTACTCCGTGACCTATTTCTATTCACCAGCCATTCTGGAATTCGTGGAACTTATAAGAGATTATACGGAGCGCATCTTCAAATTGAATGATAACTTAAACGAAACCTTGCTAGGAACGTTTTGCTTGAAACTTCCTCTCAATTTTCCCTCCGTTCAATATCTGACACTGACCAACCATTCTTCTGCTGGTGAAGACCCACCTATTATACCCTTTCTCCGCCAAGAATATCCTCAATTACGGAAATTAGTCCTCACCTGTCTCATTCCATTCAGTATTCCAGGGTTCAACAACTTCCCCAATCTACAAGAGTTGTCTCTTAACCAAGAAAATGGTTCTACTCTTTACCCTGACCTGAAAGTGTTTCTTGATCTACTGGAGGGTATCAGCAGTCGATTAGTGGCGCTTCAATTGATTCGAGTTGGTCCACTCAAACCAATTTCATTGCTATCCGAAGATCGAGTGGTTGAAATGCAGACACTTAAGAAGTTCACTATTAAGAATGAAGCCGGTCGGGTCGTCGGTCTTCTCAATCATCTCATTCTTCCTGCTACATGCGCGTTGAGTATCTTGGGAGATAAGCTCCACGATACATCGTCTCATGGGTTATGGGAAGTCCTGCCTCGAAATCCCCGGGCACTCGCAAGTTTGCAGCAAGTTGAAGAATTATGTGCTAAGGTTAACTCATTCGACTGCTGTACAACCTTAACAGGGAAGAGTCCCTCGTTCTCCATCACTCTCAGCTGGCAAGACGATATCCCTCAGGAAGACCTGAGACCACTCCTGTTCAACGCTATCGTCGACATCCCTACTATGTTCTCCGATGCGCTGCTCACAATACTCGATCTAGGTTTTGATTTCGCCCAGTGTTCGAAGCAGTGGCTGAAAACAATTCTCGACAAATATCCAACACTCGAAGTATTGCAACTTAAAAACATCTTCGTTCAATCAAGGCCAGCCACGATTTCACCCGTCATGATCGTTTTATGCTATGACCATACTGTGAGGGGCTTACCTATCCACCCGATCTGTCCTCGACTCGATATTCTCGAGTTCGTCAACTTCATCATAGATGTTGATTGGTTCAATGAAGTTCAACGGTGTTTACTATCTCGCAAACCAAAGAAACTGGGGCGGTTCACCTTCTTAGGTTGTCATGGAGCAAGATACGATGAAAATATTGATTGGAATGAACAAGGGATGACGGATCTGGTTGGAGAGTATATGCTCAAACAACATGATCTCAATTTCGGTTGACCTGCGGTGATTTTTACCAGTGAGTATCCTCATGCCTCTGCTTCATGAGTTTCTCTTCCTGGCGTTGAACCCGCATCTACTAGTTTTATCGTGGACTCACGATTCATACACTCATTCATAGGATTCTCTTTTAACCGCTACATCTGTATTCTTCAGGAAACTTAGAGGAACCATGATACAGTTCTGCCTATCAATAGTATCATATCGCGTTCACGAATATACCCACTCATATGCCATGCCATTACTTGACAGAAGTTTCGAAACTAATTCTATCAAGAGTCTCCACCTACGTTCAAGATACTGATCTATATTTGTTCAGCAAGTTCGCCTATCCATGGATTCTCTTGTCTGACAAGCCAAGACTCATGTTCATGGGTCGGACAATTCATGCATGTATGTGTGTTTGATACCTGCAATGCATGCTTTCTAATTAAACCTTGAGTGTTAAGCTTTTCGACGGATCCCCCAGGACTCAATCTGCCGCTGCGGCTCAGTGGTACTATTTTTCTCTGCAATAGTACCACATCTCTTTCTGGCACAGACTTTTCTGTGAACGATAGGGGAGTATGCGAAGATGATGCAGACATACACGTTGAAACAAGGCAGTGATAGTAAGCCTGTCTATCAAGACGCTCGCCGGTTTTCAAGTTTATTGTTGTCTTCAGATTCCTCAATTCCACCTTTCTTTGTCTGCAAAGCCGATACGTTTTAGATGTCGATGCTCTTGTCAGTCTCCTCAGGCGTTCTGCTATCACTGGCTAAGTTCTGGTGATAGAAGAACACCTGGTGGAATCAAGACCTCTGAGTTTTGACTCGGAAGCACGACTATGTTCGTCCGATTTCGCCTTGCCTCATGTCTCTCGCACCTTGAGGTCGTTTCTCTTCATTCTTGTTTAGCTTCCTCAATGGTTCAACGACTCAAGTCGTCGACATTGTTTTACCCTTAATCTAGCCCCAATCTTTCTTCTCAAGCCACTCTTTCCTCTCCCCGCGCCATGTTCTCTATCTCTCGCACATCTGTTGTGATTTCCTTTGCACTTTATTGTTATTCTATTTGTTTTTCCTTTGCACAGAATGTCTCTCAACCAAACCCTCCAGATACTATGTCTCGACATTTTATTATGGGTGGAATGCCGGAGTTGATCAACACTCGACTTGATCCCATCGCATCTTCTGGCCAAGTGAGTTGATTAACTACATATTGTAACCGCATGAACTCAATGTTGTTCTCATCAAGGTGAGTGGGCATCTACATTCGATTTTTGGAGGTTCGAACTTTGGACCCACATATGATTATGACAATCTTACGAAGAGTGATTGTACAACCGCGCCATTGTCTATTGATGCTAGCAATTACTGGGTTGTGAGTTATCCCTCATGATCTCCCTGAATGCTTTAATATATGATCATCTTTGTAGTCACCGTTGTTTTACCATGATCCCAACAACGGCTCTTTCACGATAATTCGTAAGGGTAGCCCGATGATTCCTCAGGATATTCATTGATAACCCCGTCTTCTCCATAGCTGCTACAATGAACGTGTATTATTTTATGCGTCCTGGGAAGAACGAAACCATTGTTGCACCTCCAGCTGGGCTTAGAGTTCGTGGACTTCGTCGGTCATTATTTCTAGGGATATGAACTGATCAGATACGTTTCCAGATGGTGGCTGGTGATCCTACAAGGACGTCGTTTGACCCCAATAGCTTTGCCGACCAAGCTATCAGCTATATGTGTCTTGGTAAGTGTATCTTAGACATCTCCGTTGATCACCTACTCAGATTCTTGTACAGACCCAAATTCAAGTCATGCTGGTGATCCTTCCTGGGCTGAGCGCAATAATTTCTTTCAGCAACAATGTCCCGGTGGCCTTCGTATGCAAGTTTTCTTCCCGCAGTGCTGGGATGGCGAAAACCTAGACAGTTCTGATCATAAATCGCACATGGCCTATCCCGTCGAGAACTACAATGGTGGCTCTTGTCCTTCCACCCACCCAGTTCATATATTCGGAATATTCTTCGAGTATACTGCTCAGACGGGTAATTTTCCCTATCATGGTCCAGGTACTTGGGTGCTCTCAACTGGTGATACGATTGGATACAATTTTCATGGTGATTTTGTGATGGGTTGGACTGAGCAAGGAAGACAGGTTCTTCAAGAAACCGCTGATACTTGCGGCGATTTACAAGGCAACCTCCAAACCTGTCCTCCGCTCAAAGCTGTCGCAGATGTTAGTCCCCAGGGAGGTTGTATCTATCCTGGTCAAGTTGTTCAAGAAGATATCGGAGATAACAATTTTATATCGGCTCTGCCTGGTTGCAACCCCGTCTGGGATGGAACTGGGACAAAACCCCCATGTCCTTCGGAAGAAACCACTCCATCGGTGGGTAGCATTCAAGTCCCACTTTTGGATGGGTGGAGTCCCATTGGATGTATCGCTGAAGCAGAGAATGGAAGAGCTTTGGCTGGTGCTGCTTATGTCGACACTACTAATATGACACAGAACAACTGCGCTATATTCTGTGCCAGTCAGAACTTCAAATACGCTGGAGTTGAATGGTAAGTTTATTATTCTTGTCCTCTCGTATCTAAATAATCTTTATCCTGTGTAGGAGCCAAGAATGTTACTGTGGTAATGACTTCAGTAACGGTGCCTCGTCAATTCCAGGTGCTGTCACTGAATGCAATATGCCATGCAAAGGCGATCGTACGTCGCGTTTTCTGTTGCACGGACGATTGCTAACAATTTCTTAGCATACCAATCTTGCGGTGGCTCTCAACGTCTCAATCTCATCGTAAATACCGGAGGTTTGAGTTACTCTGTCCCATCGTCCGCCTACTCCACATCTCTTACCTCGCCGCAGCGACCCCTTCCTCCACTGATAGCACATCTCCTTACAGTCCTAGTGATGGTATTTCACCTTCGCAGACAGTCACAGCATTCGCTGACGAAGGAATGAGCCCCACAAGCACAGAGGCATTGGTTTCTACGACCTCTGATTCGTTAGTCAAATTTTCAGCCTCTACTAGCACATCATCGTCTTCACCTACTTCCAGTGCTGCAATTGGTACTAAGAGGAGAGCGATACTTCAATTTGAGACGCAGAGGATGAAAAGGGTGTACGTTTTACATCGATAAAGGCGAAACAAGTATTCGCTTTTCAGCCTCATATTTATATTATTGGCTCGTCCAATGCTTTCAATCCCACTATCACCCTTTGAGACAATCTCGCACCATCCGTTTAGCGTGGTATACCGTTTATGCCAATCAGCAAACTACATTCATTAGTTTGACTTCAGTTCGCAATCACATTAACCAGTCGGTCTAGTATGTGATCAACCTTCCTGCTTGTAGCTTTTAAAATCTGTATCAATATTGCACCGGAGCAATACCGATGTATATCGCTTATATTATAAAGAGAGCAATTTTTCTGAAGAGTTTAAGGGGGACTAAGTAGTTCGTCGATACTACACCAGTCCCAGAAGAAGACTTTTTGTATATACATATCGAAAATAACGATAAATCGTAACTTTCTGTGAATAAAATACATATGAGAAGGCTTTGCTGCACTATTGACAAGGATATCGCACAATGAACTGCTTCCTCACTGATAGGGGAGGAATGGGCGCCTAGAAGAATTTCTCACAATTGTGGCGCAGCTCTTGCTCTCCGCAATCCTCTCTGGAAGTCCAACGCAATTACAGTCACCTCCCCGCTCTCTCTGTTTGTGTTTTCCTCACTGCCGGCTAGAACAGAGACACGTCTGAAATTCACTCATATAGCAGACATACCTAATTCTCCAGACAGAAAACCGAATCAAACAACATGTCACTCCCTCGATCCAATTACGACCCTCGACGAGTTTGTTTGAATCCTTTCCCTAACTTCACTCTTGGAAAGCATAGGAGAGCTATTGGAATCTATTTAGCTGGTGGATTGGTAAGTGCATAAAGGTATCAGCAAAGAAACTGTGAACTTACTGTTTCGAATTCTTCACCTCATCCACATATCTTATTGAACCGCTGCGCTCCGTTGAACCGCCATCCAAACTGTCCCCGTCTCTGCCACTCTACTACGGATCAAATTTTCAATGTATTTAGTTTGCATTGGCAAACTGGACCTTCTTGGATGCAGCCATTTTATCCGCACATGCTCATAGCCCATACGATGAACCCCAAATTCCTCCTCCCGTTCATGTCGCGTTCGTAGACTGGGTACCTGGCATCTGCTCATTGCTGGGAATGATTATTGTCAATCTCATCGGTAAGTCATATCAATGCAATTCAGTATCGATGCTAGTTGCTCCCTTGATGCGTTGTCAAGCTCTGGGTCAACCACTTTTACCACTATAGCGGTTCATTATATGAGATTCGAAAGCTGAAATGGGAATATTTCTTGGTTCAAATAGATAAAGACCGTGTCAGAGGCGAAGAAGGATTTGGAGACTCGAGAGCTGTGTGGAGAGCTCGTCTCTTCTTATTCATTGGTTTTGCTTTGATGGCTGGTGGTCTCGCTGGAAGCGTCGTGAGTAATTTCTTCTTCTCATCTTTCAATCTCATATGATTTGACATATCCGAAACAGGCTCTCTTGGTCCTTAAATATATCCTTCATGAATACCCCGACCAATACACTTACTACGGTTATGCAAACGTCAGTCAAAACGTTGCACTGATGCTTTCGGCTATTGTTCTTTGGATTTCACAAAGCGTGGGGAGTGAGTACGAGTACAATCTGTCGATCTGAGGAGGACAAGCATGACTACTATCTGGAGTGGTAGGTAGGATGGGAGGATGAGGACGAGGACGAGGATCGAAGCGTAGTGGACCTTTTTTGTGTATGTTTGATGTTTGATTGTGCAAGTATTCCGTTCATTTGCATTCTTCTGTTTATTGTCTTGGATTATATATATTGTCCTATTGATTTCCTTTCAATTGGCTAATGTTTGAAGTTTCAACTCGCATGGACTGAAGTAATGGAAGGAAGAGTGTCCGAATGTCCGTATGTTATTTGTGTACAATATACAACCGTCTATCTGGTCTATAGCTTCTTGAACTCATATCGCGCCGGGCGATCGATGTCTACGTGCCTCATCTCTAATGATCTTCTGCATCCTTACCATTAGCAAGGACATCATCCACTGATTTTTCTCCATTGACAACCGTCCTACCAAAGCACAAGAGTAAGCTTCGGAAAGGAACATACAAAAGAAACAAATATTAATGAACTGACTTGACGACATTCAATGCCTTGTCGAAATCTGAAAACAATACATGAGGGATTTCATGTTTGATGCAATAGGCATGTAAATCATTGTCAGCCCCTTCTTTCTTCTTCACGAAGAGAAGAGAAGAATGCCGAGCTGCTGAAATGTCTTTTATGAAACAGGCAAAAAGCGTTGTCAGCATTCCACAAAACATGAGTAAACTCTCAAACTTGAATAACAAAATACTCACCACTAACACCATCTCCAAAGAAAAAAACTGTAGGTCGACTTCCATCATCTCTTACGACTTCTTTATATCTCAGGATAGCTTGACTTTTATCATGTCCATATCCACTCGTAGGATGTCTATATTTGATTTCCCATTTTCCTGTTTCAGGATCTATTGAGACGTCATTGGCTATTATTTCAATTTCTTCTGCTGCTGCCGGTGAAAGGAGTGTGCTTAGTATTGCACGAATGAGAGGGGCCATGCCGCTGGAAAATAGGAAGAAATTTCAGGGTTAGCTTCAGTAGAAGGAGGGTACACTGACCTTGAGATGATGATAAGAGGGATATCATTTTCCTTACAGTAGTTGTAGAAATTGAGAAACCCAGGATCAAGTTTGATATCTATATTCCAGTAGGTGAGTATCAGTGGAATGATCCAGAACCAAATGTACCAACTCTTCTTCAACACTTCGATACATTCAGGGAAAGAATGCCCGTTTGCTACTACGCTTTGAAGCATGGTTCTGAATTCATCTCTGGAAAACAATTATTGTTGCATTGCTCAGTACCACTTCACACAAAGTCAGAAGATGAGCGTACCTGAAAGTCCCTTTTCCTTCCAACACGTTAAGATTCCCCGCCCGTCGTTTATCAACTCCGAATCCTAGGTTATCCGTTAAGACTATAGTTAAAAGATTGTTAAATCTTCCCCTTCCGCGAATAAACATACATACAATCATTTGTATCTCTGTTAGTAATTGTTCCATCCCTGCATATGAAGTGATTTTACATTTCAATATAAATTTTTCTATAGTATAATAAACACGTACCAATCCGACAATGCAATGAACTTCTTGTCTCTGTGTACCGGTGGGTAAGGAAGCGTACTTGGAGGAGGAGTCTCTGACTCAGGCTGGTACGGTGTTGAGGTCATATTGAACAGCTAATTTATATATTTAATATTGATTATTATGGTGATAGAAAGATTACAGACCTACAGAAAGGGTATGGATAAAATCTTCGAGCTTAGGATGAATACGATGATGGTGGTATAACGCAAGTTGCGAACTCAGAACTTGGGGAAGCGGACCGGGCAAAGATCTTATCGATTGGTGAGGTCATAATTTGCCACGTTCCTATGGTGATGTTGGCGAAGTGAACCGAACCGCGACTGATTCGTTTGAGAGAAAGAGAGTACTCCTGCGACGACTCGCCGACGAGGTTTGCGAAAAATCTGACCGCAGAGTTTTGGATACATTAGTCCTAGTACTGTCAACACTTGATGGAGAGAGAATCGACAGCAGAATGAGCCGCTAGAATCGGAGCTTGTAACTAATAAATGTTCTGTTTGTTGAGAAAACTTTTACCTAGGCAGCATAGGTATCTCGACTTCAGAGAGATTCGAACTGCAACGCTACAATCTAAACCTGGTACCAAGGCATGACTGAATACTTGCTTGACCTCTGTGGAAGAGATCATGATGGTCAGGGTTGTAAGATCCTCGGCGGACATTGTCATTTTACGGGGATCGCGGAGCTTGTTTAAACGTTCATATCTTGTTGGAGAGCAAGATTGTGAAACAGCTGATGACCCCTAGATGACTCCCAAACAAGCTGTCGAGGTTGAGGTAGTGCAAGATGATCTCCCGCATATTGCTACGCCTGTGTATATTTTCTACAAAGCGGGTATCCACAAATCAAATCAACCTAGTAGATTTAAACCTTGGGGATCAAGCTTCGAGCTTCAAGTCCTATCAAATCGGTCATGAGTACTGTAAAAAATCTCCTGTTGGCATTTGGAACACAGGAGGAACAGGAATGACCAGAAACTCACCGCCAAACTCCAGCAGGGCGCATGACGGAATGAAGGTCGTACTACGAGTAAGCAAGTACACATACTTACTCGGGCTTGCGATGAATCCCTACCCATCTGACACTTCTCCGTAGGTATCACTATCAGTCTTCTGAGCCAGACTGCGACTCGGATCACACCGCCAGCATCTCTCTCGATGTCGCAGCTGTTCCGTTCGTGGGAGGTGGTCTTTCATGGATAAATCGGACCGTCGAACTATGGCCGTTTCGTGACGCTTGCATGAGACCTTTAGGTGAGGGTATAAAGACACCACTGGCAGCCAGTAGCGCGGGTAAAAGGAAAAATACATGAGGGCTGAAAGCTGTATCATCACTTCTTGAAGTCGGATGACAGACATGATGTTGGGTGGTGTACGGGGTCATTTCATGATCATCTTCACTCTGATTAGTTGAACCACTGTAAGAATATCGAAAAGACCCTGCAATCTGAAGAAAAATTCGAGAAATCATCGAATATATTTAAAGATCAAGGGTGCTTGACTGACCGTCATCATCACACTTATCGATGGATCTGGAGTGTCTACAGGATGTGAAAAGAGAGGAATGTTCATCACATTTGAGGTTGGTGGATTCTCTGTAGTAATACAGCAGAGTGTTTCACGGTGCGAGATATTAGTGCCAACGCCACAGCGAATAGAGCGTCGAAAAACCCCTGCAGTAAAAATATATCACCGCTACGAATTCTTCGATACAAATATGATAACTCACAAAAAACAAAAGTAAAAGGATTCCCTGGCGAATTCCGAGTAATCGTCCAACTTGATGCCCAACAACGTGACGATGGTCAAAGCAGTGTAAGACATCGAAAGCAGGGTGGATTAAAGAAGTTATGCAGTCGAGCACAACTTGGCAACAAAGTGGACAAGAGTCGGCGGAGTAAAGTATGAAGTTATGGTGTGATTGGAAAGAGCGCGCATGGAGGAGTCCGCGAACGGTTGCAAAGCGATACGTGTATATTGACCCATCCGTCGAAGGATGAATCATGAGCCATGAAATTTGGGAGGAATTGTCCATCTGTACCAGCGAAAGGACAAGGAAGCCTGATTCGGGAACAGAAGGTGAAGCCAAGTTGAGCGACTTGGGTTATGATCGCCAGGGGTGGCATGCCTGTATCTGTGCCGCTTACTATCCAACATACAGTCCTAAGCATGTCAGGCGTATCAGGGCGTATCGCTGTGCCCAGTGAAAGGGAAACAACTGCAATGTCAGTGCCTTTCTGTTCGAATACCCATGGAATGTCAATAGTCACGTATATTATTCCTGTAAACAGAGTAAACACCGATTCAAAAAGCTAGATTGAGTCACCTGGACAACCACGAGGAACAAGGACCACTACAGCTGAAACACGAACTTGTCTTCCTTTCCTCAGAAGCAGGTTTCGAGGAGGTCACTTCCTTCCAAGTAAGCTTCACAAACGGGTTTCCGTTTCGGGACAATGGAATGGGTAACTGGTGAGATATTAGATCCAAGCGGAGCGAATACGATTTTTTGATGGACGGATTACGTCCATGATTGCTTCCCTCAGGACCATGGTCAAAACCCAAGGAACATCGTACTAGTGGGAGACACCGAGCTGTAGATCAGTGTCTTTGTTGTCCGATGAAGGCCTGGTTGCAGCGGTTGTTCCCCCGCGAACGTAAGAACGTGCGGGTGCCCACGAGGAAAATATTTCCCATCGGGGTCGCTCACTGCTTGCGGTGTCCGCTCAACTTGTTGAAGCTGAGGGATGAGGAATCTATGCTCGCACGTTACCTGAGTGCTGGCGGAAATTGCTGCTTCATGGCAGTCTTCATCCCCATGACCGGTGACCTCTTAGAAGGATGTTTCTCTCCTCTCTCAAGCTTTCCAGAAGTGAAAACGCCGAGGGCGAATGCAACAACTGACCTTTTCGGAAAGCAGAGAGGCGCGACTCCGCGTGAGGCCATTTGTTTGTGACGCATCGAACATCCCATCCCTAAATTGCTTGGAATTTGGAATAAATGCTTCTTGAAGTCTACTAACCGATGGTGGTCTTGTGGTGTAGAATTTATGCGTAGTCGCGTATTTTCCATCTTTCAGCCTGGTATGGGAAGTTAGTATTGACCTGTGCACTGGCACACTTCCTCCGACCTGTCTCACTCATGAATGAAGAGAGCACCCTGCAGCGTCTTCCACACCATGTGTCCTTCGAGTTCACTCCGGGTTTTTGCCAATCAGAATAAGCATCGGATTTCGAGCTCTCGTGCTGGAAGAGGGCATCCTAAATGAAAAGGATCCATTTGGAGGAAGTATAAGCTAGATTCCTTTTTGGTAAACAACGCAGTGGCCTGAAAAGTACAGTATAGTTTTTGATGGCAGTTTGGTGAGACCCCGGGTGTACGTGAGCGGTGTGAGCATGAATATGTTCGACGATGTCAGCGAACTCACCAAATATTCTGCATATTTTTGGTGTCATTTGGAAGAGAGAATGTGGGGAAAGCTACAGTTGTTACATCGCAGATCATGGACGTCCATGTTCAAAATCAAGCACAGGGAGGCGATGCGATGAGGTCGCGCCTAAAGTTCGCAGGCGACACTGGTATCCGGGGTCTCGCTTTTATTGCAGGAACAAGAATCTGGTGTGGAAATCTTGAATCGTGGCCTTGACCCGGCGCGAAGGAGGTTCGTAAAGATCAGTTGATGGCGAATAACCATCATCTCATATAAGACCCGAAAACAATAAGCTCTTTTGTTTGAACACGCCCGCCCACCTTCCCCTCCCCACCGTCTACCTCGTTCCTATTGTTCTCCTCCCTCGATTGGGAACCTGAACATTCCACGGGCCTCGTATTGTTGCATCTTAGAACTTGTCTTGCCACGCACTCTAGAAAGTTATCCGATCAAGTCTACTCAACACCTCGTCTATTCTATTATACCGAATTTGTAGCTTTAGAAAGTATCCACAATGCCTGCCGTCCGTCCTATCACCCGTCGTCGAAGATCCTCTCTGGCAGTCGGTGAGTGTGTTGCGCGTTCATCGCTGTCTCAATTTCTGACCCGCTATTTAATTTCAAGGTCTGACTCAGATTAAACCTGGCAACTACGGTATTAACACTCCTTCCCCGAGGAATGTAACATTTGCGCCCAACGTTACTCCTGGAACATACGTAGAACCCGACGCATCTGACAATGATGCTGATTCCGAACCGCCTTCACCTTCCACCGCCCTTTTCCCACCTGCCGAAACCCCCGCACCTGCTCCCTCTCGCAGGAGGCAGCCTCCTGGCAAGCGTCGCTCTCAAGGATACATCCCCCGGCCTCCCAACGCGTTCATGCTCTTCAGAGCAGATTTTGTCAGACAGAAACACGTCCCAGGTTCGATTGAAACCAACCATGGTTCCTTATCAAAGATCATTGGTACGTAGACGCGCTCATCCGATGAACCATCTTGGTATTCACGTTTGAGTTTTATTTAGGTACATGCTGGAGGCAGCTCCCCCTTGAAGAGAAACGAGTTTGGGAAAGTAAAGCAAAAAAGGCGAAGGCTGAGCACAGGGAGAAGTACCCCAACTATCGTTTCCGTCCCGTTCACAACAAGCACAAGAAGGAGCAAGCTGCTGCAGAGGCTGCGAAGCGAAACAAGGTCCCCGTCCCAGCTCAAGATGAGCGTCGCTGTGAAGAAGTTGCCCAACTCCTTCTCGAAGGTATGAAAGGAGATGAACTTGCGGCTGCCGTACGAAAACTTGACTTGGAACGCACTCGGGAATATGGTACACCTAGTAGCACATGCCCTTCTATGGCGCCCAGTCCCATGTTGCACATGCCGATCCCACTTCCTTTGTCAATGGCAGCACCGATCCCGCTGTACGCTCAGAGGCGATCGTCGTCGGTCCCCCCACCAACAACGCTCTACAATCATATCTCCATTCCAACAGTTCCCTTCTTTGCGCCACAGCCTCATCATGCACATGTTGCGAGTTCGCGACCAGAGTCGCCTGTGAGCAGTATTGCGAGACATCAGAGAGCAATTTGGGGTCAACGCCGTGCTTCTAGCGCTTGTCCTACGTTCCCTATTCATTGGGGTATGAATCAGGATCACAACATCTCGTTCGGTCAGCTCCAGCCAGATGACGAGCCTCTTCCAGAAGTCGACACATCGCTCTTTGAACCATCCTTCCTCGACTCTTTCTCGTCTGCTCAGTCAAATGCCAACGGACTGTATGTCGACACCTACGGCCAAACATCGCAACATTCCGATCTGGATTTGAACATTTCGCCCTTGGATAGCGTCGGATCGTCTTCCACTGCCACTCCCGCTTCTGCCTTCCCTTACTATCAGCAAGGTCCCATGGATCCCTCTTCTCACAACGCCCACGGCATGGCCGTTCCAAGTTGGATGCAGACACCTGGCCTTGAGAATACTGCTTCAGGGCCATCTTCCGCTTTCTCGGGATCTCCTGCACCTTCCGAGGCTTCTCTTCCCGTCAATGCCATGTCAGGGTATGACTGGAATACCATTCAAGTTCAAGGTGATGAAGCTATGGCGATGCACATGGAGCAATACATCGATCCTTCAGCCATGTATGTCGACTCAAATTCCCTTCAAGTTGTCGATCATCATACACCGATGTACATCGGCACCGACTGCGCGGATGGTTCACCTTATCCTATGTCGTACACGCCAGATGGCTACTCGAATGGTGTCGGCGAGATTCGCTATGAATCTGTTGTGTGAAGTATTGTCTCGGGATTCCCTTCTTGATTTTTTTTTTCTTTACCTTTCATATGTTTTTAGCCTTCATTGCTTTCGTAAATATCTCTCGCTCACTCGCTTTCTTTTTTTCTTCTCTTCACTCATCATAAACCACTCTCCAAAATCAACATCAGTCAGTTATCTTTTCATACCCCCTCATCTCATCCCAACGAGTATCGAACATTCCATTCAATCAACCTGTAGCCATTATATTGTCCTTTTTCCTTCTTGCTTATCTCTGTTGTCTCTACCTCATACCATTGTAGCCTTTATACGATTCTTCACATTATATCCAAGTGGGGCGAAGAACTCGCCTTTAATATCGACCATTCTCTATTTTCTTGGTTTCTTTTTTCTTACCTCTTCTGGTGTATGTTACATATTTAGTATGTATCTGGTGTTGCTTGGTTGTGCCTATAGAAACTGGGTTTTCACGATAACAATTTGTGGTGCGATTCAATACATCCATTCAACCTCCGGGCCAATTGTATCTGGTATATCTACGGACGTTCACAAGCTTCAGGATCTTATTCACGCTCACAAGCATTCCATAGGTTCCAGCTATAATACACTCGTTGTCTTATAGACATGATGTTTATCAGTACATTCATCAGGGTTCCATTTCAACGTTGCCGCAAGGATTACTTCGTCCAGTTCTCGAATCCAAGATCAATACCCCACGGAGGCATTATGAGACGTTTCTGCTTTCCGCCCGGAGCAACGCCATCCAACAATTCTACATCTTCTTTGGTCAATTTCTCCTTGGCGGCGATTGCACCTTTGAAGTTCGACGCGATTCTGGATGGTGTAACGGATTTTGGGAGAACAACGATGTTCTTGGATACTACGATGATACAACCAAATTAATTTGACGAACAGCGATCACGCAAGGCTTAGACTTGAAGGGATGGACGTACACAGGTAACCCAGAAGGACATCTGGAGGGGTTAATTCATGCTTCTTTGCCAATGAGGCAACCGTCTCGTCCTCCAACAGAGGTGAGTTAGTTGAACCGAGTGGCGAGTAGGCTTGAGCAACGATTCCTTTCTCGCTCAAATATTTCAACAAATTATGTTGAGGGTTGTACAGGTGAAGTTCCAGCTGGTTGACTGCCGGAATAACAGTCGCCGTTGGTAGAATTTCTTCTAATTTCTTCTCTGAGAAATTGGAAACTCCGATGGCCTTGACTTTGCCTTTATCGAGAACGGAGGGAAAAAGTCAGTGAAGCGTAGCGAATATGATAAACAGAAGGGACGGAAATGATAGAACCTTTCTTGAGAACTTCTTCCATCTGCCTCCAGGTTTCTTTGAGTGGCCAATCTACGAGTACATCTCGAGATCCATCAGGACGCAATGGAAACGATGGGTGGTTCCCGTGGGGGTTCAGGTGAACTGGCCAATGAATAAGATACACTGGGATAGATCATGCTCAAACCTGGAATGTCGTGACTGTAGGTCAAACCACCTACGATCGAGATAATCCGTTCCGAAGTTTGCAAGGGATTCATCAAGTGCTTTCTCAACTTCGTGGTGTCGGGTACACCAGAGCTTGCTGGTAAGCTAGAAGAGTGGTCGTGTCAAAACTCATCTAATATAGTCGATGGAACTCTTTCTTACAAAGACTTCTGAACGAGGGACACCTGAACGACGAATACCCTCGCCCACTTCTTTCTCGTTGCCATACATCCTGTGTGATACATGAGAAATCAGAATCGAGAATATTGGCAACTCAACGTACGCGGCACAATCGATATGTCTATAACCGACGTCCTTTATAGCATATTCGACTGCATTGACCACATCCTCTGGTTTTGACTGCCAAGTCCCGAGGCCGATGGCTGGGATCTTGACGCCGTTGTTGAGGGTGATGATAGGTTGAATCGCCATATCAGTCGATGTTGATTTCATGGCTCTATCTCGAGCTTATATACGAAAGCAAGCAGAGAGAAGCGGACCGGATCTTCCGTCAAAGTAAGTAACTTATCGATGATGAATTTCAGGACTTCAAGCTCTGATCAAGCTTCAGCCTGAGTGGGCACATCATTTGCTTTTCTAGTAAAATCATACATCTACACCCAGCTGTGGGAGAAGATATCGCACTATAAGGATGCCGTAGGATTGGTAAGTTATTTCAAGGTCGCAGTAATCGTTCAGAAAAACTAACCTTCATAACTTACTACTTGGGGAGGGACTAGTGACTCCTAGTGACCGTGACCGGTGACCACGAGTCCTGCCGCGGTAACCGACGGGCCGTTACAATGTATTACATACTTGAGTCGTGTATTCTCTACAACCTCGCTCAGCGCTGTGGATCCTCCATCTGAGTGAGTGAATAATCTATGAACGTGGGTAATATTCTTGGTGGAGAACGAGGCGTGCACTGTGGATGAAAGTTCGCAAATTGAGGGCTGCTTGGCAACTTGCAGCGTTGCTTCCCCTGAAGTAGGAGGCTAGCAGTCCACCAGAGATAGCAAGTTCCCAGATCGTATAATTCAGGTGACAGATTGTAGGACTGGATCTAGTAAAACTTGCAGCTGGGTTTTCTTGAAATCTTTGAAGTCGTCTGATGTGAGTGAAGATCAAAGCCCTCAGGATGAACACTAGTGACTGAATTGAGTGAAGGGTTATCAACGATGATGGTTTGTAGCAACGGTCAAATGTGCGATTTAGACGACATCCGCAAAGATAGAACCTATGGAGAGAACCAAAAATGACGCGGAAAGGTTGAAATGCAAATGAAGAACGATTGGAAAACATACTCACCGCGGAGGAAATCTTGAAGCCCATAAGATCATGGGACATGTCCGGAGAGAAATAATGTTTCTTGCGTAGATCCCCATAGGATGCATATAGGACTAGTACACATTGCTAGAGAGAAGGAATGACTGCCGAGATAAAAGAAACTAGTTGATGTAAATTCCACGATCAAACCGAATCTATGGAACACATACAAATACAGTGCAAGGCAACAACACGAGAGCTTGGAAGAGTCAGTGATATCAGTGTGGGCTTGCAGTACAAGAGGGAAAGTTATTTCAAGGAATACACCCAAAGCAATGAATTATCGTTTCGGAGTCTGCAAATTGATCCTGGGAACTGAGATGCGAGATTAACAATGTGGGGCAACTCACGCGGACAACAAATTTTATCACAAATAGACCGAAACCATCAACAAAAAACTTAGATCTAGACAGAAGGCAGAAGAAAGCACTCAACTCAACTGGGTTTTCAGACCTGCTATTGGAACACAGTAGATCCTATATCAATTCTGAATGGCGGGATTGTCGGGATTGTCAAGAGCAAGGCTTCAGTGGTTGTTATGTCTCTGACGCAGCCGGGAGGGAGTTAGGTAGGATAAGGAGAAAGGCAAGGAAATCATGGTCTTGGTCGCGGTCTACCAATTGATCATTGGTATTCTGTATGAGGAGGAAGCGAGGCGATTGAAAGTCCCATATGTTATACATAATCGCGTGGTTTTCAGATGGAAGATAAGCTGTGAAAATCTCCGTCTTTAGTCTGGGACGAGTGCGGACTATTCTATTAACAATGTTAGACGGGTACACAATAAATAGATAGGTCAACGTAAAAAGGTGGATTTAGTAAGGTGTCGGTGCAAGTGCGCGTGTTAACTGAAGTTGAAGAGGTGCGAGAGCAGGTGAATGCGTAAAAAAAGTCGACAGGATGACATTCTTGAAGTAATTTGTTTTTGAGAAAAACATCGGGGATAAACGGTGTGACTGTATGTTCAAGAGTTAAAATAATGTTAATAAGATGATAAACAATGTTCACCGGAAATATGTATAGCTTCTAGGACTCGGAGTTTTTCTGATCTCTTCCTGCAACTTGCAACGTTCAAGTCAAGTAACAACTGTTGCAATTGAAGTTGTCGTGTTCGGCGCTAACCAGAGTATTGTAACACTGTCACACTGTCACGGATTTTGATCCGGATCTCCGTTTCCCGGCCATATTTTTCTGGCAAGACTTTCTGTTTCAGAAAAAGGTTTATCCGGCTTCGTTTCAAGCTCTTGGGATTGAAGTTCGTTGCTGTTCACTTTCTCCTCAAAGTTCTCCTCCAATCTCTTTCAAGGACTTTCTGTGTGTCGACAATCTATTCTCTACTATAATGGCTCAAACAAAGCTGACTGTTCCGAACAGATCTCAGGTACTCGGCAGAAACTGTCACTTGGAGAATACAGAAGTGGTAGTCTAATTCGCCCCCGGTGAGCAGCTTCAACTTGCCTTCGTAAACACACTTTTCCAATGATTTATCTTCTTTATTCTTCCAAATTATAATAGCTGGTGAGTACAATTACTTGATATCACAGATATGTTATAAATTGACCAATGTTCGATTTTGACATCAATCAAACAGCACGTCCACTGTTGTCAATCATTATCACACTTAATAGTCCCATAATTTCCTCCTACTGTCGCATACTCTCCCGCCATTCGTTTCGGTTTGATGTCAGCGTTTACGATTAATTTCACATAAATTATGGCCGCCAGACCTCATCCACCACCGTCTTCGTCGACACCCAATGCGACACCCTTTTCTCGACTTTCCCGTATTGGTTTCGGATTTCCATTCACTCGTTCAGCAGGTCCTTCTTCACCGGTCTATGACCCTGCTAACCCTCAAGATGACGATTGGTACATACCATACAACGGTCCTTACGAAGAACCCAAAGAACGCATACAAAACACGAACAGTCAAACAACGCAGAGAGACTCCTGGGGGGATTTATTGAATGGCTGGCTGTCTGATAATGGCTCAGAAGGGGTCCGTTTCTCTGAAACATGTCGCGTTGATGGTGGCGATGGTATTGAAAGGTCTCGTTCTATTTCATCTCGACTCCGGGCAGTATCCAATGCGTCCCACTACACAACATCATCTGGTGTCGTTGACCCTCCAAGGAAGTCCAGTACATCAAGCCATCCCCCAGCGGTTCCAAGACCTGGAGGGTCTACGAGAATGCCAGTGCCCAGTTTTGTCAATTCTGACCAAGCAGGTGGAATTGGGGAGGCTCCTATGCCTAGGGAACGAGCACCACATACGAACGACGGCCGATCAATTGGAGAAGGGGACAGGAGGAGCTTTGCTACAAGCATCCTATCATTTGGCAAGAAACACCATCACCATCATCATTCACAGGCAGACCCTCAAGAGTTTACGAGTCGGGGAGGGGATAGCGGCGGAGTCGTCATTCGTTCCGCTTCTACTCGTCAGCAGATACTGAAAGCACGACAGCGTGCGATCTCAGCCGTCGAACCTGGCATGGAGGGAGACAGGGGGGAGTATAATCATTATTCTTCTCTTTTAGTTCATCAGTCGACCGCAGATCATCGTCTTCCTCCCGACCCCCAAAATCAAACAACTTCTCACCCTCACCCTTACCAGCAGCATCCTCTTCAACAGGAGCAGAATCAACAACCATTCCCCGTTACATCTGAATCACCGACGGACTTATCATTGCGCTCACATCCGTACGCGGTGGCGTTTCCAACTGCAAACACTTCACAACCTCAACCTGCGACAACAATCACGGCTAACAAACCTAGAACTCGTTTTCAACTTCTTCTTCCAACCTCTAACTCAAATATACCGGATTATTTAAAGCCTTCTCCTCGCAACTCTATTCTGAAGACCTCGATCTCAACGCCCAATCTGAAGGGGAAACAGCGCTGGTTAAGTGCCGAGTCTTGGTGTGATGCGTTGATTCTTCCTCGTCCTCGCTTTGCCCTACGGCTCGTTGACCAAGGCGCGCCTTTGTTGGAAGAGAAGGAGAAGAGTAGCGGAAGGATCGTGAGCCCACCTGGAAGCCCTATCTTGGAGAGTGAAGCCAATCTGGTAGAAAGGAGTCAGATTCAGCAGCAGTCACAGTCCCAGAGTAATTCAGGTGGTAGTGGTTATGGTTATGGTTATGGCACTGGCAGCATCAGGAAAAGTGAGAGTGCAAATGCGGTTCTCGGAGGACCTTCTGTAGGGATTGTGAGGAAGGTTACTTCGATCGCCAACATTCTATCTTCAACGGTACCGAATGGTAATGGTAGGAGTGGCAATGAGAGAGCTGGAGGATCTCGTTCGGAAGCACGAAATGAAGAAGTGAGAGATGATGTGGAGCGTAAAAGAGAGAAGACCTTAAGGCCGAAGAGTTTTGCTTATGATGATCTGGCATTGTTGAGTCCAGTTCCGTCATTAATGAAGTAGGTTTTGGCATTTTACACTATTCTTGTTTATTCAGTTGCTCAACATGTTTGTTCAGGGTCCTTGAGGATGGCAAGAAACTGGACGCCGATCGAGCTGCGTGGCAAAAGGCTGTCTCTTCATCAGCATTCCAAACATCTCAAGTCAAACGCTCCCGCTCGCTCTCTAAGGCGCGGGCTCGTTCGAAGTCCCTCAACGCGAGTCGTAGTCCAGTTACCGCACCTACTAAAGAAGAACTTTCAAGTGCATTCGATAAAATCTTGTTAGGTGGACAGATACGTCCACCGACCATTCACGTTCATGGTCCAAAACCATCGTTGTCAAGTTCTACAAGGTCCAGGTCGAGATCCGCTACCGTTACCGACTCGTCAGGTGTTAATCCTTTGAGATCATTCTCGCTGTCAGGTCATGGTCAGGGAAGCACGAAAACGCGATCTCGGAGTGGACATGGTCATTCGAACTCGCTTGGTAATTCCACTGCTCTTTCTCATTCAACTGAGAGTGGCGTCAGTGGTGGAAGACACACTAGAAGCCAATCTATGAGTAAGAATGCATTGAAGCTGGTCAGGAATACAGCTGCATTCTGTGGTCTAACATCAAATTCTCCCGAGCAGCCTGGTAGTTTAGCACAAGCGGAGAAGGACGGCTTGGAAGGTGCCCTGAGGAGCAATGGAACTAAGTTCATCAAACTTGGTGATAATAGAGAGGAATGGCGATTCACAGATGGAACTCATGGAGGTCCCGAAAGTGTCGTGATGATCTCCCCTCCTATGCCTGCCAATGCTGCTCGCGCCATGCTTCATCCTGCTTCAAGAGTTGGCGCATCTCCTACACCTTCGAATCTCACAGGTTCCGCAGAAGGTATCGGCTTGGCAATCAGCTCACCTCTAGGATCTTCCCTCGACCATTCGGAGCGTGAAGCCATCAATCTATCCGGACATCCGTATGCTCAGGGTGTGACATACCATTCGCAACCCAAGCCTACCCTGAACATCCATATGGCATCGAACACCTCTCACGACGGCCACGGGAATGTTAGTCCAACGGATAGTCCGAATAAACATAGGCAACCTGTAGTCCATCCATATGCTCAACCCGGCCATCCTTATGCAAATCTGACTGCTGGTCCGTCGATTCCAAGACACATTGAAGTTCCTTCGCCAAGTACCAGACTTTATGCTGAGTTGACTCCCGGACATATACGTGCTTTCTCTGCAGAGGACATTCAATATTCACCATACAGTGGTACTCCTACTGAGGCGGTTTCTCCATCTGATCAAGCGCTTGCAACAACCGTTGATCCTTCAACGTTCCCAGATCCCTCTCCTTCTGTAGTGCACCCATATGCATCGAACCAAAACCGCTATAGCGAGGTTGGATTTGCGGATGCTCTCACTCGCACTTTACGAGGACGACCGAGCATGGACAGTGGGCTTGGAACCAGCGAGACCGGTCTTGATGAACAAGCCATCCGGGATACCCTTGATTTCGGTGCTCCTATCAACGTACTCTCACAATCTCGAGTTCTTGTCTCCAGTCCGGATGACTACTCTCCATCAGACGGCCGTCCTCACATGATTCACGGGCAGACATCCAGTTCTTCGCAAGTCTTACCTGCCTCGGAATTGGGTCATCTTCCCATCAACCGGTCTGCTCCCTTACTAGTCCGTCCTACACCGAAACGAGAGACGAGTTCTGCAACAAACTTATCTGCTCAATATGGAAATTCGTCAGGATCCTCCCCGGGAATGATTTCTCAGAGCTCTTCTCCACCACTATCACCGAGACCTCTCAATCTCAATACTTCAGATGATCTGGAGAGATTTAAAGACCTTTTCTACAAACCACCCGAGAGAACTAGTACGACATCATCATCATCTCCTTTAGCTGAACTAGCTGGTGCTGTGGGACGTGTGAAGAAGAGGCCAAGCTTGGCTGGGTTGATTTCTAGACAGAACAGCGATGGCACTGGGGCTGGTATCCCCCTTGACATCAGTTCTCAAAGCAGTAGGAGCGTTAGTGGTTTAACAAATCTTGCTAGACAACTTTCAGAAGATCTAGAAGACCTCAGAGAAGAGCAGAGGGAACTAGAAAGGCTATCTGGTTCCAATCATGACGGTCATCGATCCGGTGACTTTGACGAAGAAGATGTTGATGAGGAGGACGATGAAGAGGATATGCCAATGTGGGGAAGACGGTATGGTGGCTTGAGAGGTAATCGGCCTGAGGAGGATATCAATGATCCCAATGTGGTTTTAGCACAAGCATCTCAAATATCAGATGACAGTGATTCTCCTCAAGGTGGCGCGAAACTGCCTTTGAGACTACCGACAAGAAATGACCCACCATTTGGAAATCCTTCGACGAACTTCCCTGAAGATATCGGTCCGGAGGAAGTAGAGTCATCCCGAGCTTCTTCCATTTTGGAGGGTTCAGAGATACACGAAGAATTGGCTCGTAAGTTGATGGTATAATCTATTCCCTTCTTTGTTGCTAACATCTTGAAATCAAGAATACGTACGAGTTGGCGAAGTTGAAGCTGTTTCGACACCACCCGTTGTGAAGAGTCCGCAAAGGTTCTCCACTGCTTTATCCATAAACTACGAAGGCATCCGCAATCAGCTGCGTCCGAGAAGCGACGAAAGAGCACTCTCGTTTTCTCAACATTCATCGAGCTTGATGACTCCTGTCTCACCAAACGCAGCTCGATCTAGTTACATGACAACGAACACCGATGGATCCCGTATGTCCGGTCTCTCAGACTTCCCAGTTCCACCACAAGCAGTCAATTTATCCCATTTCTCTGCAAACCCAACTCTCCTTGGGGCATTGGCTCTTTCGCAACCCTTGTCTCAGACAGTGAACCAGGTCCAATCTCAGGATGATAGTGACCTTACGTTGCAGATACCTGAACATCCACCCCTTCTTAGAGAACCAAGCCATGATACTTTTGGTACTCGCAGTGCTGATAGCGGTGATTATATTGTTGGTGAAGCTATTTAGTAATCTCTTTTCCATTTGTTTGACTTTGAACTCGGAATTCTCTCATTTTCACACATTCGCTTTCGTATTTCTTGCTCAGGTTGAGATGTTTATCAAATATGTATCATACTCACGATTTCCTCCGGGCTTCTCTTCTATATGCTGACTTCGTTCGTTGATTCTTTCTTTACGACGTAGAAATCGTCCTTATGTGGTTTCTTTTGATTACGCTTGTTTCGTTCTTCATCTCTCTTCACATGCCCATGTGTTTTATTTTATTCTTATTTTACTGCTACATAAATTTTTCCTGACTTTCCCAATCTACATACCAGATATCTTGGATCCACATGAGTAAAGGATGCCCATGTTGTAATACCAAGAGGATGGGGAGACGTGCGCCTAATAAAACACCATCACGTGATTTAACGCTTGTTGAAGTCAACGCCTGATTACTACCCTTTTCTTCTCAACTTTCATGTTTGGAATTGCAATTCAAGCATTGATCCCCTAGAATATCCTCAAAATGCCGTTAATTCGCATAGAAGTTTGTGACTTCAAATCGTATCGGTGAGCTGTAATGATATGGGATTCTTAATATGGTCTAATTCTAGACATTCCTACAGAGGCCACCAAACCATAGGGCCATTCAAGAATTTCACTTCAGTCATAGGTCCAAATGGCGCAGGAAAATCAAATCTTATGGATGCTATCTCATTTGTTCTAGGTGTAAAGAGTGCGCAACTGCGTAGCAGTCAGCTTAAAGACCTAGTCTACCGTGGAAGAAGATTAGGAAGGAGTCAGGAAGGCTCTCAAGCAAACGAAGACGAAGAAGCTGAGGAAGAGGATGGCGAGGGTGCAAGGGAAGGATCTGCCAAGAAAGCTTGGGTACTTGCGGTTTACGAAGATGCGAATCATAAGGAGTGGAAGTTTCAACGGACGTGCGTTCATATATTCATTCATTACAGGTCTCGCATTGACATTTCACGTCTAGGATATCTGTCACTGGATCTTCTGAATATAAGCTCAATGGACGAGTGGTAACCTACTCCGCATACAACGCTGCCCTCGTGTCCCATAATATTCTCGTCAAAGCCAAGAATTTCCTTGTCTTCCAAGGAGACGTCGAGGCAGTTGCCTCCCAATCCCCTAAAGATTTAACTCGTCTTATCGAACAAATTTCAGGGTCATTAGAACTTGCGGCTGACTACGATAAGGCAAAGGAGGCACAAGAAAGAGCTACTGAGAACGCGACTTTCAATTTCACGAAGAGGAGAGGTATTGCCGGTGAAATCAAGCAATACAAGGAACAGAAGAGTGAAGCGGAGAAATTTGAGAGCCTTTGCCAGGAAAGGGTAAGCAAAATAACTTTCAAATTTCGATTCGTTAAACTTACCACTGGATCTAGGACGAACAAATCCTGCGGCGAATTCTCTTCAGACTGTATCATATCCAGGAGTCACTCTCATCCCACGCAGAAGAAATCAAAGTTCAAAAGGAGGCTTTAGTGGAACTCAGAGAGGCGAAACGTGAAGCTGACGAAGCATTAGCGGAGGCAAGAGCCGAACAGGCCAAAGCAAGGACAGATGCGATGCAGAAGGAGAAGAGAATCAAGAAGGCTGAAAAATTATTGGAGGCCAAGGTACTTCGTCCCTATGTGTTGCTTGTTCAGGAGTTAATATCTTGAATAGAAACCTGACTTGATTCAAGTCCAGGCGCAGATTGATCATTCAAATCGAAAGAAGAACAATGCCCTCAAGCTCAAACAACAGGTGGAAAGGGACGCCGCGAAGCAACAGGAGAAACTGAATGGGCTCAAGGAGAATTTGAGGGATGTGAAGAGAGCAGCGGATGCCGCTCAAGGTCGGTATATGCGTCTTTTACCCGTTCAATGACTTTCAAGAACGCTTAACCTGATCAATTCGTGTCGGCAGATGCACAAAGGCGAGCAAGTAGGAGCAATCTTTCTTTGAGTGAAGAATCTCTCGAAGAATATCGCCGTTTGTAAGTGGTTTCGATACTGAAGTATGTTATGTTCTCTGAGTTACTGGCAGGAAAGCGGACGCGAGCGTTCTCGCTGTCGACGAACGGCAATCGCTTGAAACACTATCCCGAGAGGGAAAGACTTCTTCACGAGTTTTGTCACAATTGAAGGACAAACATGACCAGCTGACGTCGAAGAAGGCTAAGTTAGAAGAGGATATGGAGTCGGCGAGAACTAAACGTGCTGAGGTGAGTGCTGGTGGTAACTCTGCGAAGTTACCTAATCAATAAATTCATCAACAGCTTGAGGCGGAGGTGAACAGGCTGGCGGGTGAGCTCCAGGACGCGAAGCAACGGACGGAATCTAACCAAGCTGAAAGGAATAGCATTGAGTGAGTTCCTGTTCATCAGCATACCTCTTCATACTCAACTCCGTCTAGTTTGCTTTTGAAGGAGGCACAGGAAAAGCTTCAAGAAGTGCATAACAACCTCCTGCAAGCTGGCGTCGATCAGAAAGAGAACGAGCGGGAACAGAAGCTCAAGGAAACTATCAGTAGCTTGCAAAGGATCTTCCCTGGTTGGTTATGTGCCCTTATGTTTCTTGATAGCAGCTTACGGTCTCGATCTATGCAGGTGTTCGCGGTCGTGTCATTGATTTGTGCAAGCCTACTCAGCGCAAGTACGAGACAGCTGTTTCCGTTGTCTTGGGAAGGAACATTGATGCAATTGTCGTGGATGAGGAGAAAACGGCTATTGATTGTATTGAAGTGAGCGTTTTGTAATACTCTTTCTCCTCCGCTAACGATTGTAATCTCTGTTTAGTACATGCGGAATCAACGAGCTGGTCAAGCGACTTTTATACCTCTTGATACCATTCAAGTCAAACCCATTAATGATAAGTTCCGGTCTTTCGCTAAAGGAGCTCGTCTCGCTGTCGACGTCATTCAATATGAGCCCGCAGTTGAACGTGCGATTCAACACGCGTGTGGAAACAGTTTGGTATGCGATAATATCGATATTGCTAGATATATCTGTTTCGAGAAACACCAGGAGGTGAAAGGTACGCCTGTCGTAATTATCCTATGTCCAGGATGTGCTTAATGGACTTCCAATCCTTCAGCCGTGACTTTGGATGGGACCATTATCCACAAGAGTGGTTTGATGACCGGAGGAAGGAGTTCAAGAGGAAATGGAAGAAAGTGGGAGGAGAAGGATGTTCAGAGTGAGTTTATGCTATTCTTTACTCATGCACTTTCGTCTGATACTCTCATTCACAGATAACCAGCGACTTCGTGATAAACTCATCGCGGATATTCAGGAACTCAACAAGAAACGACCGAGAAGCAAAGATGACGAAATCTACATTGAGAGAATCTCGCAGCTAGAGCCGAAACTAAGTGTAGCTAGGGACGATCTTGTAAGATCCCGCCCAGTCGAACATCACTGCGAAATTGACATGTTCTCCACTACAGAATGCTTGTAAACTTCGAATCACCGGTTTGAAGGAGGAAATGAAGCATGTCGATGATGAACTGAAGAAGATTGAGCCTAGTCTCCGCAAGGTTTGATATCGATTAACTCATTCTCCGATTCATCACTGACATGTCTTATAACAGGCTCAAAGAGAGTACGACTCCCTCAAAGAACGTATCGAAGCTCTATACTCCGTCATTTATGAAGAAGAAGACAAAATATTCAGCAACTTCTGTCGTCGAATTGGTGTTTCAAATATTCGTGAATACGAGGAACGCCAGCTTAAAGTCGCCGAAGAAGAGAGCCTAGCTAGATTGCAATTCGATACTCAGATAGCCAGATTGACTCATCAGTATGTGAGAGGGGTACTCAAACCAGCCTATCTGCTCACATATACTTTTTTTCAGATCTCAGTTCGAAGAAGAGCAATTGAAAAGCACCATGGACCGACTGGCCACTCTGGATTCAACGATCAGAGCAGAAGAGTCTGCTCTTCATGAGAACGAACAGAAGAAAGCGGCATTGCAGGAAGAATTAGATGAAGCTGAAGAGAATATCAAGGTTCTCCAAGCCGAATTAGGTGCTTTAAACGAGGTCTTAGAAGCCAAGAACAAAGTGGTGGAACAAGCGAAGAAGGCGAATGCCAAAGCCGCTAAGTCTCTTGATCAGGCTTTGAAAGATATCTCCACCAAGGTCAGTGGAACGTAGAATTGTCTTTTTCATTCGGTCAACTCATTGTCACCGGATAGAGTGACGAAATCGAGAAACTTGGTTTAGACCGGTCAGCCATCTATCGAAAATGTAGACTGGAAGAAATTGATCTCCCCCTGATTGCTGGAAACTTGAAGAACGTGCCGATGGAAGAGGTCAGGCCAATTTTTGTCGAAATCTCAGTCACAACTTGTCTAACGCATATATTCAAATAGAACCTCCGTGAAGAAGTTGCTATGGACGTCGATGAGGATGATGACGTGACACAGAGAACGAAGCGAGTTCCTGATTATGGTCTCGAAGTAGATTTCGAAGACATAACTGAGGAAGAGCGCGAGGTGCGTTCTCAAGGCGTTTTGAATAACATAAGTCACAGTATTGACATTCCTCTGTAGTCCGATTACGCGGAAATGATTGCAGAGTTCGACGCCGCGATAACTAAACTCGGTCAAGACATCGAAAGGATGGCACCCAATATGAAAGCGATGGACAGGTGGGATTTCTTTGGCACGTTTGAGTCGTTTGTATTGAATCGTGTTTTTATCCCACTTTCACAGACTTGATGACGTGCAATCTAAACTTGAAGAAACTGAGGCAGAAGCCGAGAAGGCCCGTAAAGAGTCCAAGACAGCCCGTGAAGAATTCACCGATGTCAAGAAAAGGAGGTAAGACTCTCGTACATTTTACCTACTCCTCTGTAATTCATTCTGAGTTGCTCTTAGATGTGAACTCTTCAACAAAGCATACAATCATATCTCTGAACGTATCGATCAAGTTTATAAGGACCTCACGAAGGGTAAAGCAGCTCCCATGGGTGGTGTCGCGTATCTCAGTTTAGAGGACAGTGAGGTAGATGATACGCCTGTCCTTGCTACCTACCGTTTGTCTTACGTTTATTATCTCAATTCGCAGGAACCATATCTGGCCGGAATCAAGTACCACGCCATGCCCCCCATGAAACGGTTCCGAGATATGGAACAGCTGTCCGGTGGAGAGAAGACAATCGCTGCGCTTGCTCTGTTGTTCGCCATCCATAGGTTCGCATCCATGCCTTAGTCTTCTGTTATCTATCCTGATTGCCTCTTGCCATCCTAGCTATCAGCCTTCGCCATTTTTCGTCCTCGACGAAGTCGACGCTGCATTGGACAATACTAACGTCGCCAAGATTGCCAATTACATCAAATACCACTCCTCAGATACTTTCCAGTTCATTGTCATCAGCTTGAAAGGATCGTTGTATGAACGCAGTCACTCCCTCGTCGGAATATACAGAGACCAAGACGTGAACAGTTCGAGGACGTTGACCCTAGATGTAAGTATTTTTTGTTCGTATGGGTTCATATCTCGTGTTGACCGTTTCAATCCCTACAGTTGACCCAGTATGATTAGCCCTGCTTTGATATGAAGATGCCTATACCCTCTTTGTTGCTTTGTATTCTGAGTCGCTGTGCTATTTATTTGCGTAATGGATATCCCATGTTATTTGTATGTAATACACTCGATTTTGTAGCATTATACAACTTTTGGACTCAACCTCTGAGTCTTTCTTTCGATACCTGTCGTCTATGGGGCTCCGAACAAATATCCACAGTTCCTGGCTGTCAGTTTATTAATGTACATGTCTTTACATCACTGTGTAGTGAGAGAAATCAAACCATGATCTTCTGTAACCTCAAGCGTTGAAATCGCCATGAAGATCATCAAAATATCCATAAAAATATGCGACTGGAAACTTTTCAGGCCTTAATACATTTCCAAACTCATTCCGTCGTTAATCTCGTAGTCGGCCAGTGTTATATGGTCTTTGTATATAGTGTACCTGATTATAAAAAGATTGACCATTAGAGCAACAATAATATGCACGTATAATCAATGAACTGAACGTACCATTTCTTCAGCTGAATCTTCTTCCAATCAGTTCCAGTTTGAGCAGCAATAAGTTTCTTCAAGTCACCGACAGTATCATCTGGGCTACACTTGACACGGACTGAATACAGATGAGTTGAGGGGTCAATAATATGCAGGCTGCTGTATTTTACCTTTGCGACCCAAACGATCATTTGCAATCACCTAAATATTGAGATTCCAACAAAAGTCAGCGATGACTTGATATATGTAAGATATTTAGCAAACCTCAATAAGAGCCATTTGAACTTTAAAGTAGATGGACTGGGTAGCGAGATCTAACAGTAAGCCAAGTTGCGTGAAGGAGGAAGATAGTAAGAAGGTGAGTAAGATCAGACTGACGATGAGCATAGTTCGGCGTCTATCAGGTTCCGTCTTCACGGTGCACGTGGCTGCACGTGGTCGCATTCAACCTACTCCAGGCTTGCCGCACTCATTCACTTAACTCTGAGGGACCTTGATTTCAACCGGTATGTTGCTGTGTTCCCAAATTTTATGACGATACTGTATTCTAACTGTGCCTTTTGTTATCTGCAATCCTCGTAGATCAATCACCCTTTCGACTCGGAGTTCGGAAGATTGGGCTACTACCTCCGCCTGGCGAGTGAGGTCAAATGGTACTCGAGGTTGCATCACTCGATTGCAAGGCGTCGAGGTACGTGTTAGTTTAGGTTGCTGATCAATTCATGCCGAAGATCCTATGAATTCGCTGTTAGGGCGACGCGACTAACCTTCACATATTGTCTACGGTAAGACAGGTCCTCCATTCAAGACCTTTCTTTGTGAAATCAAGTATTTGGAGTGGAATTCGACATCATTCACTGTTAAGAGCTGAATTCATCGATGAGATTGAGATGGCTCCAGACTCAGCCGTACAAACCAGTATATTCGCTCATTTTTGCATTAAAGATTCGACCCCAATCGTCCAGGTGTAAAAGACGTGGACTATGTACGTACCCCAAGCATCTTACTTTGGCTGTGTCAGGCGCTGATATGTTAGGGTGCATACTGATTGTTCTTCTCCTCAGGCTCTTCAGATGCGCGGCGAATAATGCATATATAATGCGAGTCTCGCAGTCTGTCGTCCTATCGTCCCGAACCACCCACTTACAATGTCAGACTCAGATCCTGACATCACTCAGGATTTAGATTCCGATTGGTTTCTAACAGTGTGGGTTATTCTTCTTTCTTGCTTTGAATCAGCTTATCCAAAGTAGCGTAGCTTATGGGGCTTTAGCTCTTTAATCGCTTCACTGGGTAGGTCCATTTGTCTAGCTTTTCATCTGAAGATACTCAAAAATATTGATGCAATTTACTCAGCACTCATCGTCTACGAACACATCATCACAATGGATCTTGAGGTTGAGCACATCTGGAAGCGCCGGATTAATACAGCTGCTGCGTTATTCGTCCTGTTGCGATATGGAATTCTCATAAGCATTTCATTGGAAATATTATTTATGACGGCCCTCTGGAGTCACTCGGTGAGCTCTGCTCAACTCGGAAAGTCGCTTCAATAATGTTCTGACTTCTACTACCTTGATTCGCCATTTACCTAACTCACAGGGGTGAGATGCTTCTATCATACGTATTCAACATGAATAACTCTGATGCTCGCTCGCAGTTGCATAGCGGCATCAGGTATCATTCTTACTATGTTTTTCATACTGCAGGCTTTGGTCTATAGTACGTGCCACTTCAACTTTCCTATCTACTGCACTGACAACGCGATGTTATGCCAGCATTCTTTACCATGCGTGTTTGGGCAATATGGGGACAACACTGGCTTCCGCTCGTGATTCTAATCCCCCTTGCGGTGGCTGCCTTGATGGTACTATATGTGCGTAGCCTCATTTTCATCGAAACCGTAGGCCATACGAGACGGCTCACTATTTTAGCCTGTTGCATACCAAGTTGAGTTTTTGGAGACTCTAAATCTACCGCCTCCTTACGGTGGTTGTTTATTCCAATATCCAATATCCGAGGGACTGGCAGTAAGGTAAATACTACCCGCTAATATCCCATCTTGTTCTCATTGGACTGACAAGTATCTACCGGATTCATCCTTTGTAGATGTATGCGCACCTCCTTTGTGTGCAGAGCGAATTGTTGCTGATTTGAATTATTTTCCCCAGTGAGTGACGCGAATAGTGCCTTCGACATCGCTTTCGCGGTTGCTGTTCTCTTGGGTACTCTCATCAAGACCATTGGAGTCAAACTTGAATCTTCTCGTCTGGGATACAGAGCTAACATCCCGACATTGTTAATCCGGGATGGTAGGTTCCTTCCACGTTATCACACTATTCTTGAATATGATCGCTGATTGTTTGTTGCACATTGACAGGAACATTCTACCTCTTGTACGCGCCGATTTCATTACTCGTTACTCGACAGTTTTATAACAAGCTCTAGGATCTCCGTCTTTTTTAACACAATATCCATTGTGTTGAATTACAGCGACTACGTGGTACGTGTTCATCCCGTTTGGCACCATTAGTTAATGGCGATTTACGCAGCATTTGTTGCAGCCTCAATCGACCATTGTCTTCGCGCCGTGGGGAGTGTAAGTGTCATACGATGCTTATTTATCTGGAATTATCTCAGCAAAAGCTAATTTGTCTTTTGAAGTATCAACAACATTATGATCTGCAGGTTTATCTTGTATCTTCGCCGGATCGAATTCAGAGGAAACATCAACCAAAGTGGAAGTTTTTTCAGCAGATTCACTTCAATAAATTTTGCAGGTAATATTGGCGCACCGTTGGACTTTGAACAAGAACAAGACATGTTTGATGAAGCAGACATCAACACTCCGCCGCCAATAGAAGAGGTTGATGCACAGCGCTTTTCCGAAAATCCGTTGATGATTGGATTGAAGGCCGATTATGTTCCTGTGGGGAACTCGTACGTGACACCTTTCGCTTATCTTTCGGGGCTTTGATTCATTGAAATTTCAGTGAATGGTCCAATTTGGTCATCGAGCATCAGAAGGATGAAGGTGCTAACGAGGAATGTGTTTCCTTGTTGATATCTGATGATTCAGGTGCCCATGTTTCGGTAGAAGAACCTAAGCAACACCCCGTGTACACATAGCAATATGCATACTTCAACCAAATTCATAGCCAACATGAACTCGTATAGTTATTTTCGCATCTTGCGCTCGTACTATCTGATCATTATGTTGAATTGGAACGCTATGCATCGAACTTGCTTACAGCTCGAAGAAGACGTCAATGATCATTGGTTGACCAACATTTTCTACCACTCTCGGAACAGTGTGTCTCATATTTCTGCGACGGTTTTGTTCACATTTCGTTCTCAGATCACATCTCTTGCCCGACTCTACAAAGATTACATCAGCGGAGAACTGGGAGTGAGACATTTGACTTTGAACGACGAAAAAAAGAAATCAAAATCAAAGCATTGTTTCAGCACTCTTTTCTTCAACTCTTCATGCTGCGGAATTATTCCTCATAGGAAACCCCCGTCGTGGCCGCAGATCATACCGACTCTTTTCCGCCAATGTGTGGCCAATGTTCACCCATTTTGCGAGGATAATCTCACCTAGTAGCCATCCAGGTATTTAAGGCCAGAGCTGAAGGCCTACGACCTCAACGCCCCGGTGGCTTTTCGCAGCTTATCTGTTTTTTCACTTCTACGAGGGCAGGCCCTTCAACTTTTTTATTCTTTTTTTCATCATGATTGTCAACATCCTGCAACTTTCTTTTCTTTTGACCGTTATCTCATCTGCATTTGCTGCTCCCACCAATGACAAAAAGGTATGACATCGACTGTGCCATATATCATGCAGCTGCTAATCGCTACTATTATGATTGTAGACTCAATCCGGTGGTGCTCCTATGGCTCGCCCTATAGTCGTAAGCAACTTCAATCGCGGTCGATGAAAATCATTGAAATTATGCTAGCAACTTCAGGCGATGAATCTCCCTCCTACCTCGGCGGGGACGTCCTCTGTCGGCTTCAAACGTACAATCACTCAAGCACTAGTGATGGCAGTACCAGATGAGCATGCACCTCGTGCTTTCACCTCCGCCGAAGAACATGAAATACTGGCGTGTGGCGATGCTCCCCATGAACACCAGCCCACCTCCAATGCACCACCTTTTCCGCTCCCCGCCGCCATTAGCACTCGGTGGCGAACACCAATGATGCTGGCACGGATGTCCTACTGTGCTCAGGATGTTTCTGCCGCTCTAAGAGCTACTGGAACCCATCCTGGAGATCGCGGTCCCGCTCGAAATGTACAAGTCAAATCGAAACCTCTGGCACCGACAAGTATAGGCCCTGGTTTTATGGATCCCAACGGTAATGCATGATAGATTTTATCAACGCATTGGCAATACGATATTGATACTTTCCTCTCGCAGTGCAAATACTACACGCCGGTGGTGACGGCGGTAGTATACCTCATTGTATGTGGCATATTTGTTTCTCAAATACTTGAACGTATTTGAACTGACGCGTGACTCTTAAGTTTTCCTTTCCGCTCACAAGAATGAACCCGATGCGCTCTATGTAGCCATCGAAGGAACTGATTTCAACAGTCTTGCATCAGCGATGAACGATCTTAATTGCCTCACAACGCCATTGTCGTCTAATTATTACTTTGAAGGTGTTGATGGTGAGCCATCTTGCTTTGCTTTCGTATATATATTCTTACTGGATTCTCTTCCGCTAGCCAATGTTCGTGTTCATCGTGGATTCTTGGGGGCTTTCAATCGTATCGCAAAACCGCTATATTCAAAGCTGTTGGAGACGTGCAGTCAACAACCTAAACGGTGTACAACTGTTTACATATCTGGTATGTCATCGCTTTGTTAAAACTATTCGTTTGATTATTCTTGTTCATTGTGTTTCATTCGTTTAGGTCATTCTCTTGGTGGAGCTATCACGGAGCTCATTGGGGCAGGGTTGTATCGTAACAACTTTCCAAATGTCGGAACACAACATATCAAAGTACTTGGGATCGAGCCTCCAGCTGTCGGAAA
Source organism: Abortiporus biennis (assembly GCA_022606235.1). Taxonomy (NCBI): domain Eukaryota; kingdom Fungi; phylum Basidiomycota; class Agaricomycetes; order Polyporales; family Podoscyphaceae; genus Abortiporus; species Abortiporus biennis. Next base: position 42,414 of record JABYQP010000056.1, read on the forward strand.
CAAACAGTATGCCGATTGGTATGATTCAATGGTATGTACGGTATACTTACCCGTAGCAACCGAGATACTGATGACATACCCAGAGTCGCAATCATGAACGCTTCAGCTGGCAGCAAGAGGTTAGTGTTTTGATTTTATATAATTCGTCGATGTGAGGTTGACGTATTATCTAGAATCAACGGTTCCAATTTGCTTTCATTGCCAACAGATGGGATTTGGTTGTTCGCCTTCCACCCTGGGCTTGGCACCCTAGCGGAGAAGTCTTCCGAAGGGAGAATGCAGCAGATGCTCAGTTGGAAATTTGTCCTGGACAACATAACAAGGTAATGCGCATGCGTTGATATCTCGAAAGCCATTGAGACTTATGACAATTGGGTCGCTCTCAATCTTAGGCATGCCAATCAGGGAACAGCATTTTCAACCAACTTCAATCTACGTGCGTTGCAGATCATAGCGGACCTATCAATGGTATCAAGTTTGGACGAGAAGAATGTATGAACAAAGTCAATGAACATGGTGAAATACCAAGTTTCATCGGCAGCCATTTGCGCGAGTTTTTCCTTCTACCAGCAGGATTCAGACACATGCCCCGAAAATACTTCACGACGATTGGTGGAAAATTACAAAAGCTACCGATGATCGCACCTCCTAATACTCCAGGCGGTTCTCCGAGCTCATCCAAGAGCTCTCTCTCAATAGACGGGGTATCTCCACCTCGATCTCCCTTGAGCGTTAACTCGGACTCTAGTGGCAGTTCATTCCCTAGAGGCGGCGGGTCATGGATAGGTGGCGGTGGCTCAAGACACTCATCCCCCGAAGGATCTACTTCGAGCGGTGAGCGCGAAGGTTCGACTCGTAGAAAGCCGAGCACACCCTCTCCACAACATGGCGGTGCCACTTCTAAAATGAGGTTAGTTCTATGAATTTCCTCTCATTATTTTTGTTTTACTTATTACATCACTAGTGGTACCAAAAGCAAAGTAAAGAGGCGGATGGTATACTACACGAGAAGAAATTTACGAGACTAGACTAGTCACCGAGACGATCCTTTCCTTTCTTACTTTTATTTTATTTTAGTAGATCAATAGAAATATCAACAGACATGGATAATGTTGCCGTATACCATCAGTTGACAATTATGAGCACATATCCGATTGAGGCGCCAAGTCATCAAAGGTTGGTAGCCTCGAGGCATCAGTGTCGCGAGCGCCACGAGGGCGACCACAACTTGAGGTCATCAACCTTTGCTAATTGTCACAGGATTGTAAGTACTACTGCAACGTATAAGGTTCAACTTCGCTGAGTCTTCGATATGGCCAATTGGAAACTGTCTCAACTCAAACACCTTCCGGACACCCTATCCGTGACGATGATTATTGGTATACTGCAGATTTCTTACCCCTACGTTGCTTTTTTATTTATATTCGAACTGCTGGAACCACGATAGGTTTCGAAATAATACAGAAAGGTGACTTTATAACCACACCACTCGGAACGTGACCAAATAAACGGAGCAGTACTTCCTTGTTCAAATTTCAAAACCCTGCAGATTGCCAAAGAATTGCAATTGTCTCATGATGTTAGCAATATCTATCAATATTGTTTCACCCAATCCATCTTGGCACACTGCAATTATCACCAGGAACATTGAAACGTCGAAACGTCCTCTCGATTAAAAGTCGCATATGGTGCAAAAATGACATTCAATTCTTTAACCTGGGACAGTCAGGTAAATGAACCCATTCCGATACTGAAGGTGAATTAAAATTTTTGTTACGTCTTCGTCAATAGAACTTACGTGCAATGAAACTCAGAGAAACTTCGGATATCGACCAATGACATGATTATCAACCTGATCTTTGTGGGACGCAACCAAGCCTCCTCGTTCCCGTGATATCTTTACCGTCATCATCGCCATCTATTTTCAACATGCATCCGGCTAAGTTCGTGAACCACCCTTCGTCGGTTCTGCTAGCTGATTACCAGAAGTCAGACATTTGCAATGATGACTATTCAAATTGATGAGCTCCGCAAGACGATAGATCCATCCATGTAGGTATATAAGGTCAGAGTTGATTGTTGACATTCTCGACGCCCCGGTGGCTTCTTTATTCACATTTTCTAAGAGCAGGTCCTCCGACAAGTCTCTCATTATGTTAATCCGCATCACCAAAATCTTCTTCTTTTTCTCCGTTATCTTGTCTTGCTTTGCTGCCGGTCCTTATAATATGAGACAGGTATTCCCTTCGAGGTTGACGGTATGCTCTGCGGTTTCTTCGGTACTAATGGAAACCATCATATTTACAGACCCAATCCGGTAGTGCTCCTGGGGATGGTCGTCCTCCTACTGGTCCTGCTAGTGGCCCCCTAGTGAGTAACCGAAGAATTTAATTGGTGGACAGATAACTGATGATTTTGTGCAGCGACTTCCGCCTATGCCTTTCCCTCCTACAACTGCAAGAATTGCAGCTGTGGGACTCACACGTACAATCACACTTCCACAAATACAGGGATTACCTGACGAAAGCCCGCCTCACTCTCTGACCAGGGCAGAACGACAGGAACTAATGACATGTAGTAATGCTCGCGAGGAACATAGGGCTACATCCAATGCACCACCTGTTCCACTCCAACCACAAATTCTTCACGAATGGCAAACCCCAATGATGCTCGCACGGATGTCGTACTGCTCTCAAGATGTTATCAATGCTCAAAGAAGTGGTCGAACACACATGGGAGATCGTGGCCCTTCTCGTCATGTACAAGTTCAATCGAGACCTGCGGTTGAACCAACTACGGGCCACGAAATCGTGAATCCTAATGGTGAGATTAATTTGCTGGATGACATCCGATCGGTAGCATGAATAACGCTTCACAGTACAACTAATCTTCGCCGGTGGCGATGGCGGTAGCATACCTCACTGTAGGTTGTATAGGGTTCGAGTGCACGTATTCAAACTGACAAATGCCGTCCAGTTATCCTTTCTGCCCAAAGAAACGAACCTGATGCACTATATGTAGCAATAGAGGGCACCGATTTCAATAATTTTGCGTCGGCGATGAACGATCTCAATTGTTTCACAAAGCAACTGTCATCTTCATTTTATTTTCAAGGAATCAATGGTGAGACTGCTTTTGTTCACTGACACATACACGTATTGATATTTTCACTATATAGCCAATGTTAATGTTCATCGTGGATTTCTGGGGGTCTTTCATCGTCTTGCAAAACCATTGTATTCAGCTCTCTTGCAAACTTGCGGACAAGATCCCAGAAGATGTAGAAAAGTCTACATATCCGGTCTGTTGTTTCTTTGAAGCTGTTTGCTTATTCGTCCATTTATATCTGGTTAGGCCACTCCCTTGGCGGAGCCATCGCCGAGCTCGTCGGGGCAGGACTATACCACAACAATTTCGAAAATGTTGGCACACGGTATATCAAAGTACTCGGAATCGAGTCTCCGGCTGTCGGAAACAAACCGTACGCTGATTGGTATGATACAATGGTATGCATGATGGATTGATTCGCTGCAACTCAGATACTGATTATCTGGCATCTAGAGTGGGAATCACCAACATTTCAGCTGGGGGAGAACTGTAAGTATCTGCTTTTCTAGTTGATCAGAGAAATGCTGACTTAATCTGTGATCAAGGGCCAACGATTCCAATTTGCGTTCATCACCAATAGGTGGGATTTGGTTGTACGCCTTCCGCCATGGGCCTGGCATCCTAGCGGAGAGGTATTCCGGGCACCCAATGCCAGGGACAATCAGCTGGTAGTTTGCCCTGGTCAGCACAATCAGGTAAGATACATATATATATACGCTGAAATCGAACGCGGCTCAGAAGTAGTATTCTTGTGAACGGTTTTAGGCATGCCAATCAGGTAACAATATTTTCGAGCAATTACTCGCTACATGTGTGGCAGATCATAGTGGCCCCATCCATGGCATCAGTTTCGGACGGGCAGAATGCACGAACAGACACAACGAGCATGGCCAAATACCAAGTTTCGAGGGGAGCCACTTACGCGAGTTTTTCTTGCCTCCGGTAGGGTTCCGATACCAATCACGAGAATTCTTCACGGTCAACGGTGGCAGATTGCGCAAACTACCAATTATAGCACCTCCGAATACTCGAGATGGTTCACCGAGTTCATCTAAGTCTTCTTCCTCGAGAGAGAGTATCTCTTCACCTCGTACTCCTGTAAGCATAAGCTCAGACTCCAGCGGGAGTTCATTTCCTCGTGGCGGTGGGTCATGGATAGGTAGTCCTGGTTCAAGACATTCATCCGCAGGATCCACTTCGAGCGGTGAACGCATCTCGCCACCCACGTCCAGTAATGGAAGGCCTCCTGCCCCTCCTCGTGAGCAACAAAGTGGTGGATCTGGTCATTCTATGTCTCGGTAAGTGCCCTACACGTCATGTGTATCTTATAATATAAATTTGCATATCTGAATATTGACGTTGCTGTAGATTCAACAGGCGAATGTTGTATGTAAAAGGGCACGATGAAGCGGAGTAATTGGCGGATGCCAGTATCCTTCCATTCCTTCTAGTTCGGTACTGGTACGACAATAGCAGGTTATTGGGGCATACGCTTTGTATTCACCCAATCATTATCCACGTACATGCTCATGGAGATGACACTGAGTATTTTCCTATCTATTCAAGTCTATCACTATCAACTCAGAAAATGAGCCCTGATGCATGCGCTCAGATGCGTTCCCATCTGTATAAAATCGTTGAATAATCCAGTTACTTCATATATCTCAGTGCTCGGGTATATAAGAGCGACTTATTCTTCGCAACCTTCCGAACCCAGGTTGACCACTAACCACCATCTTCTTTTACAGTAGCCTGAGACACGAAGAGCAATTTTGTTCTATCCATCTATTCATAACCATCATCATCAGTTGAGCCATGTCTCACCCACGTATGCACCTGTCGGAAGAACTTGCTCTCTCCCTCGACCGTGTAAATGTAGAAACAAGATACGGCTCTGTTCGCGGTGGCAAAGCCCTGAACGGTGCAACCGTATTCCTTGGTGAGTGTCAATCAATGCCATCCCATTAAGGTAGCCTATCTAATCTCAAATTTTATCTAGAGATACCCTATGCACTTCCCCCAGGCCGATTTGAAGATCCCGTCGCTCTCCCGCCCGATTTTCGATACGAGGACAAAGATTACATCTATGAAAGTGGCTGTAGGTAACATCCGAGCAGCGAACTTCTATGCATGGGGCTCATATTAGCTTTTTGTATCCACAGATGCAACTCAACCTACAAACGATGGACAAGCAGCTGGTATGGACTTAGCTAACTCTCCTTAGCCTAGCTTCTCCTCAACTGATTCTGGGATTTTTCCTTCATACAGGAATGCCCTATGAAGATAAGGTAGGTCTGGGAAAACCGACCGAGAATCCGTATGTACTTTCGTGTTTTCAGCCCATCTATCTTCAACCGTAAAACGATGGTTCTTTCCCAGTCTTTTCTTGAACATTGTCACACCGCCTTCATCGACCTCATCTTCGAACCATCCAGTCAAAATCTACATACATGGCGGGTAAGCACTGCCCAACCCTTCTGTTGTGATTAATTTGATCTCATATTTCTCCTTCATCTGCTGACCAGGTTTCTTCAATTCGGCTCACCGCACGGTATAAGTGCGCAGGCGCATTACGTCGCTGTAGAACGTTCCGAAGTATGGATCAACATAGGATACAGATTATCTGCATTCGGATTCTTGGCTTCTGACACGCTTCAATCCGGCGATAAGTTGGATGGGAACTACGGGTTCAAGGATCAATGGCAAGCTCTGCTTTGGATCAAAGAGAACGTGAAGAGTTTCGGAGGTGCGTATGTGATGATCTCTGTTCTTTCGTCTACATGGCGGCGATTATCCCTACTAGAATATAAGCTGATAGATCGGTCTGGCAGGCGATCCTGAAAACATCCAAATTACAGGTCTTTCTGCGGGTAATTACCATGATGAACTTGTCCATTTTGGTTTTCAACTGAACTTCTTTATTCCCATCTTTAGGTGGACATTCAGTTCATCAAATGTTGCACTACGCATCTCATTTACCTAAAGGTGAAAACGCTCCTTTCCAATCCGCAATCTTACAGTCGAATTCTATGGTGTAAGCTCAGTTATATTCCTTCGCGTTGAATTTTCATCTCCCTGTCGCCCCTGATACTGAGATTTTTGCATCAAACAGGATTGCGCCAAAGACACCTTCTGAGCTTCAACCTCAGTTCGTCGCGTTGTGTACTTCCCTCGGACTAAACCCAAACTCTCCAATTATTCTCCAATCACTCCGTGATATGACTCAACTCCCTCACTCTACCTTGACCGAAGTCATTTCGGCAGCTTCTACCTCTCCTGGTACTTTACCGACACAATACGGCACATTCCGCGGATGTTTTGATGGTGCTTCCAGTTCAACATCCAAGGCTTGGATGGGAGAAGATCCAATGGAGTGGCAACGATCGGGTCAATTCGCTCGTGCATTGAAAGAGAAAGGCGTCAAGAGCATCATAGTTGGAGACCTCAGTGAAGAATGGTATCTCTATTCCATCGCGCATGAACCAATTGCGAGTTATGAAGATATCGAACTTAATTTGGAGAGGTATTATCAAGGAGACATGGTCAAGAAGATCATGGATATGTACGAGAAAGTTGGAGATGGAGAAGAGGAAATCAAGCGACTGTTCGGAGAGATTTTGAGTGAAGGACAGGTTTATCTTCCTGGTAGGATTTTGCACCGGGATTTGGTTAATGCTGATTTCCCGGTGTTGCGGTATGAGATTCGATGGGTTCCGGAGCAAGTCAGACCTTTCGGTGAGTTGTTTTTCATCAGTGTAATTATCATTACTCATTAAATGTTGTTTCTACACACAGGATATGTGACCCATGCTGGTGACCGATCTTTGTGGGCCTTCCATCTCCCAACACTTGAACAAACACCTCCTGGTATTCCGGTCACACCTTCTGAAGAACAAATTAGGATTGCTCGTGAATGGTTGAAAACAATCTCTGCTCTTCGAAAAGAATTGGAAAGTTCTCCGGTAAAAAGAGGCGAGAATGAGTACAAGAAGATACTAGTTCTGAAGGAAGATAAAACGATTGGATGGGAGGTTGACGCGAAATGGGATAATATCATGAGATTGCTTCAAGTTTTACCTGGCGAAGAATAGAATGTTCGATGAGTAGGGTCAAATCTGTTGTATAATTGCTGTATAATTAAAACAGAAGGACAGCGTGTCGTATTCCCCGAGTCCAATGTGCTACTACATTGTGACAGTGAATATTATCCAGGCTCCGAATCATTCTTTCCCCCGCACATGACCGCCATAAACCATCAGCGGAGAGTATGCCAGTTTTTGGCAAACTTGATGTCATTCTTCAAGTAGTAGACCACTACTTTGGTGTTGATATGGACATGAAGTTCTGTGAAAACTCAAGAACGACGGTTTGGAATGCTTCAAAGAGTTCGTATGGACTTGGCTCCGAAAACGGCGGCGGCAACTGCTGGGGGGATCGCAACCGAGCCAAGACAAATGCGTGTTCCTTCGCATTAGCCATGGGCGTAAACACTTTTTTCTTCATCGTGTATATCAAATTACAGGCGACAAAGAAGAGTTCCTCCTGAGTATCTGACGTGTACTCTGTGTAGTCCGTCCAAAAGGAGTTCTTCTTGTCGTAGCAATACTCTGCGGTGCTGGTTGCCCAACTATTAGTATCCAATAGTCTCCCATATGTTTTAGTCTTTGGTTTGGAGTACCATACCAATAGCCAAATAAACGATTCCAAGTCATGTCGATACAGATGAGGAATGTCGCCTTTTCGTCCAGCTTCCTTCAGCAAGTCCATCGCCATAAACGGTTGTGTTCCCCTGTGCGATCTTCCTGTTGGACCGTTGCCTCCTCCGGAGGTGGATAGGTCAAAGTCATGGATTGAATCAATACTAATGTCACAAAAACGACTCCTGTATCGCTGACATCCAGGTGATAAGTCAATCTCTTGAGGTAGCAAGAATGGGACTGGGCAGAATAAACATCAGCGAAAAGAAGAAGAAAATCAATATCGGATGGAATGCACCCAATGAGCATCCTCCTCGCGCCTTAATTGCGACCTGAGTAGACTCTTGCTTTGCGACGTGCTCACAGGTTGATGATTCTAAGAGCGATTTCTCATCTAGCATTTCGGTGGGATCGTGGATGTTGTTGAGTAGCTGAAGTAGGGCCCGGAAGGAGCAAGGAATTTCGGATGCTCTGTAATTCTCTTCAAATATATCAGAGACAGCTTCGATAGTCACGGTAGACATGATCAGGCTGCAGTCATTCAAGAGATATAAGCAAAGTACGGTGCCGATAAATCAATCGGACGACTTACGACAGAGGATGTTATGGAATTACAGGTTTGAGAGAGACCTGCATTGTGGCGATGACAGGACGAGGTATATATTCCGATGCAGGCGATCCATAGTGGATGAGTCCGCATTGCACATTAGTACAAGCACGCAGTGGAAAGTAAGACCTTCTGATCGGACGCTGTTCGCCACACCTCAGGCCTCAGGACCCAGGCCTCATGTGTCAGGGTATCGGAGGATGCATGTATGATGTGTTTGTTCATTTGACTAGTGGATTCACGACGATATTCGTGCCATTGAAGAGACTGGTAGAAAACCATATCTCAGATGAATGCTGGATGTTTGAATATTGCCCATTGAAGAAGAAAACTGCAAATGATGGTATCAGCTACTAACCATGATATGATATCGATAGACACACCCAACCTAGTTTTAATGGGAGGGAAATATTCATCGTCTTTGCATAAGGTGCCATTCGACATATTCATTTTTTTAAGACGACGGGCTCGATTCTGCTCAAGAATTATAGACGATTTGAATGTATTGAATGAGACGACTCACGTAAGGGGAGTAGTAAGGTGCAGTCGTATGAAGTTACTATTCATAATTTTGAGCCCTTTGATGGAAGGAGGAACAGTACTCATATATGATGGTGGTGGTCGAAGTAAAAAGTTGAATTGAATTCAAGTTCCACTGGTGCATCTTAACGCCTATTCGAATATTGAATATAAGAAAGCACCATCACGGAGGGGAAAATGTTACAGTACTCCAGTACGAGCACTATAGGATTGAATAAATAAAGATCGAGCTGCAATTACACAATCCATTCACTTTATAATAGCGAGCTCTAGTATACATACAAGATTTGGCAGAGGAAAGAAATCAAAGGTTGCAGTATCACTTTTTGTCTCCTTCCTTTCCCTTCATCCTTTCGAGCGGAGAAGAATCCAGTCCAGACAAGAAGCCGTACCGTGCAAAAACAATTTCCTGCAACGCTTCGAAGAGTTCGTATGGACTTGGCTCTGAAAACGGCGGCAACTCCTCGGAGGATTGAAATTGATCAAATCCTTGTTCGTATTCCTCAGCATCAGCCATGGGCCTGAACACTGTTTTGTTCATCGCGTATATCAAATTACGGGTGACAAAGAAGAGTTTCTCCTGAGTATCTGACGTGTACTTTGTGTAGTTCGTCCAAAAGGCGTTCTTATCCTTCAAGCAGTACTCTGCGGTGCTAGTTGCCCAACTATTAGTAGCCAATGGTCTCCCATATGTTTTAGTCTCTGGTTTGGAGTACCATACCAAGAGCCAAATAAACGATTCCAAGTCATGTCGATACAGATGAGGAATGCCGTCTTTTCGTCCAGCTTTCTCCAGCAAGTCCATCGCCATAAACGGCTGTGTTCCCATGCGCATGTTTCCCATCGAACCTGCTCCGGAAGTGGATAGGTCAAAGTCATGGATTGAATCAATACCAATGTCGCAGAAACGTCTCCTGTATCCCTGATGTCCATGTGATAAGTCAGTATCTTGAGGTGGCAAGAACAGGACTGGACAGAATAAACGTCAGCGAAAAGAACATTGATATTGGATGGAAATGCACCAAGGGAATATCCTCCATGCGCCTTGAACATGGCCCGAGTATAGTATTCTGGTTTTGCGATGTGTTCACAGGTCGATGATTCTGAGCACAATCTCTCAACTGACATTCTGACGAGATTTTGAATGTTATTGTTGAGCAACTGAAAGATGTCGACAGCTTGGAATGAGTGGTGAACAGATGCCATCTGTCCCTTTCCAAATGGATCAGACGGAACTTCGATAGTAGCCATCCTGTATTCATTTCGGAAACATTAGCGAGGTACCAATGGTATATCTAGATTCTGGACGACTTACATGGCAGAAAACGTTATGCAGATACAGGTCTGAGAGAGAGCTGCACTGTGGCGTTGACAGGGTGAGGTTGATATTCCTACGGATGCAGGTGATCTATGGTACATGATGAGCCTGCATCGTGCATTACTGGCACGCAACGGTAGGAGTAAGGAAGAATATCAGATCTGACTATGTTCACCGAGCCTCATGCAAAAGGGCATAGGAGGATGCATGATGTGCGTCCAGTTCACTAGATTCAGAATGAACTCATCCAGTCGAGGCGCAAGCTTGATAGAAAACCGGCGTATGTCAGATGCTGAACATTGGACCAGGGCGTGTTCTCTTGTGTCTACAAAGGATTTTGGAGAAAAGATTTGAGTTTCTCGTCGCTCGATTTCAGCCAGTTCGAAAGTCGGTCGATATACACTAAGACTAGTCATGAAAGATTCACTAGAACTATGCAGTCACTGCTATTTAGCAGGAAGGTGATGGTGGTGGGGAGGGTGGTCGAAGTAAAATTGGATTCCACTAAGTAGTGCCACATCTAAGTAGCTTCTGATACTAGACTAAGGGGTAATAATACAGAAATCCCAAATTCAATTTCTCGCTGAGTGGTGATGATGATGATGATGATGGGGAGGAGCAGGAAGAAGAAGAGGATATGATAATTGAAACGATACTTGTTGAAAGCGGAGAAGCTATATGAATCGCGTTTTGCGACGTTGGGGTGAAGGTCAACGTTACAGTACGAGTCGAGTAAAGATCATACATACTACAATTACACATGTCATTCACTTGGGAGATATTATACATCCAAGATTCGGAAAGAGGAAAATAAATCAAAGGTTCCGGTTAGCAATTGCGGTATTACTTCTTGTCACTTTCCTTTTCCTTCAACCTTTCCATTACGGGGGGCTCCAGTCCCGACAAGAAACTGTATTTTGCAAGGACAATTTTCTGCAACGCTTTGAACAGTTTGTATGGGCTTGGCTCTGTAAACGAGGATCGCGGTACAATGGCCTCTGAGTCTGATTCTGAGTCTGATTCCAGGTCTGATTCGCCGCCTGAGCCTTTGTATTCCATAGCATGTTTCATGGGCCAAAACACTTTTTTGTTCATCTTGCGCATCAAAAGTTTACAGAGTTTGAAGAGTCGTTTGTGCTTATCTGACGTGTAGTCTGTGTAGTCCGTCCAAAAGGCGTTCTTATCCTTCCAGCAGTACTCTGCGGTGCTGGTTGCCCAACTATTAGTATCCAATGGTGTCCCATCTATCATCGGTTCGGAGTACCACACCAATATCCAAATAAACGATTCCAAGTCATGTCGATACAGATGAGGAATGCCGCCTTTTCGTCCGGCTTTCTTCAGCAAATCCATCGCCATAAACGGCTGGGTTCCCGTGCGCAAATTTCCTGTGGGACGGCTAGCAGTACCGTCACGGTCAATAGTAGCCAGGTCGAAATCATTGAGGACACCCATGTGAACACCATTATCAACAGTGTAGTACATCAGGTTCCCGTCGCTCACGTCACAGTGATGGACGCCTTTAATCCATAGAATGAAGTGACCTGTGCAGTTGTATAAGTTATATAACAAGAGGATAGTCATCAGGAGAAGAAAACGACTTAGTACGCACAAACGAGACAATCCCACCAAATCTTGATGAATCTCTCATCAATATTCTTCTTATCGCCCCCCTCCCTCCTAAAGATCTCCTCTGATTTCGATAGCTTCTTGAAAAGTAGGAGTCGGTTTATCCGTGACCCGTCATGATCAGTGTTTGGATCTATTTCCAGTAACCCAAGCTTTTGTCTGATTTTAGACGTATCATGAACGGAGATATCGCTTGCCCACAGATATCTGGGGACATGGCCCTCCACGAATTGTTTATCTTGGACATCCAACGCCTCGATAATTGAATAAATCGTATTCAGCATGTCGTTTTCGGAGACTCTGCTGCGCTCAGGCCAGGAAGCTTTCAACACAAGTTTCTCTTCCTTTTCCTTCTCCGAGGGGCTGACAAATCCATGCCGTTCACGGACATTGTAAACAGCTGTCCCTCTTCCAAGTATTCCCGTCGGAGAAAAATGCCTCTCGTCCAGGGTTATCTTCAGTGCTGTGCTATCATCTGACGAAGTCTTCACGTAGTAATGGCACTTGTAGTCTTCTTCACCAGGAATACAGATATTCTGTGAGGAGAACCACGGATTACGACCGAGTTGTTCTGGGCGGAGTCTCTGTAGAGCGAATAGAAGTACAAGGAATCTGGGAAAGTCTTTGAGAAAGTCGATTCCTGAGCATTGGATGGGACTTTGTCTGTCGTAGTACCAGACCGTGACAAATTCATCTGTAGGGTGCTTGCCGTGAGTATACATAGAATTGAAGAATTGATCAATGTCCAGATGCACACTTACCCGCAATCATTATGTTCATTACAAAATCCATCATGCCTGTTGCGAGAGACTCCGAAGCATACACGGCACTTTGAACTGAAGGTTTCTCCCTACCCGCAGGCTTTTCCTCCTGGCCACTCTCGATAGAAGGAAATGAACGTTTGCGAGTTTCGCTCTCCGTCATATCTTGCAAAGATCTCTTTTCACCTGCAGATGCTGTCTCCGATGCTGTTACGAACGATTAATGTGTATGGGTGTAGGAAGACGGTAGAAATAACTCACTCTTCTTTGGTGCTTTATCATGACTGGCCTGAATACGTTCCGATCTACGTGTCGGTTGGGTGTCCGATTTACTACCACGGGCTGCTAGATAAGAAAACACACCCATGAGACAAACTGGGTAAAATAGACTTTTTTGGTCTTACCGGAACCCTTCCCTCTTTTTGAGCTCGTCTTAGATGGTGCTGGCGGCTTTTCCTCAACTTCAAGATACGAGAGAGTGAGAGACTAAAACATACACAAGATGATAAAAACTTACTATTTTGCATGACAACATCTTTGGACTCTAGTTGAGGACCCTTTTGCTCCGTTGGTATGATTCCATGAACCGCCTCCCGTTATTATACTTCACTGCGTGCCCGCGTTATGGCGCACTGCACACATACCAGTATTTCTTATCTGGTTTCATATTCCGGTTTCTGAGGCTATCTTCTTCGCCTTTCAACCCTTTTCACCCCATTGACCATTACTTTTATCCCGCCTGCGTTTCGGGTCGGGACTAACAACAGTTGCGGCAAATCTAGTTTTGAATTATTCCCCACATCTATCACCTAATACGAAATCGTCTCCTCCTGCTGTGGAGTTGAGAGAAGTGCTCAAACTTACTGCTGTGGATATGCTCAAATTATATCTCAAAAAATGGAGGAAGAAACGGAGGTTGGACAACCCTGGCCCTTCTTCGAGCAAGGCAAAGACCTCACCAGAAGTAGGTGGTTCGTCCTATCACATCACAGTCATGTTTATATCTGTGTCGCAGATGAGGGTGGTTGACACCGTACTTGCCAAATTGTTCGCGGATGCTGGTGAATCTGCAGAGCTGAATTCTCTTATTGATGATCGGAGCGAAATCGTCCTGGCGGAAGTTGAACCTGTCTTCATTCGTACTGGAAACATTGAATCGTTATGTCGAATATACAGACAACGAGGTGAAATCGACAAGTTACTTGACACTTGGTCAAAGTCAGTATCCCCATTTGCTCTGTATGGAATCACGTCGTTGATACACATTGACAGGTTGGTCACGAAAGAACTGTCTGATTTGACAATATCAGACCCTCTCACAAACATGTTCGCTCTTCTCACTGAAAAGAAAGATAGAGCTCTTGCACAGCATTGGGGTGTTTGGCTCACAAAGCAAGACTCTGAACGTGCTTTGAAGGTATGATTTATACCATTTGCACGAATGGATCACAGGATTCTTATTCATGGAACTAGCTTCTTACCACATTTGGCGTCAGCAAACGCGGCTCAAAACCACAAGACGATCAAGCTTTGCTCAAACAAATACAGGATGCAAATCCCTCAGCCGGGACGCAATTTTTGGAACATCTCATCCTTTCCAAACGTAACCAAGACCCAGCATTACACGATCAACTAGCTTCAATATGCGTTGACCAGCTTTTAGCTTGTTTGGAAGACGAGTCGATATCGAAATTGTGGCGAGCAAAAGGTACAATCTCACTGTATCAAAAGCACAATGTATCTGACATCCCCGGAAGCTGCCTCTTATGCATCAAGTCGACAAGATTCCTCGTTCCTATCTTACTTCGCTTCAACGACTCCTGACTCAGATTCGAAACGATCGCGACTCAAGACAATCATGTTCTTGCAAGCGTCAGATTTCTATGACGTTCCTTCTATTCAGCTGAAACTACAAGGACATGAGAAAATTCTCGGATTTGAGATGGCGATAGTTGAAGGCAAGGTCAGTTGGATGCTTTTGCGTCTCATGTATTTTCACGTACTAACATTGTGTGCGACCAGGCTGACCATGACAAAGAAGCTCTCTCACTTCTCGTACATACTGTCAACGACTCTTCATCCGCTGAAGCTTACTGCACGCTTGGCGGAGACATCATCCCAGCCAAGATTGCTCAATCTTTGGGTGAAAGATTTGGCCTTCGGCAATGGGCCAGTTTATTCGTCCCTGTGGTTCTTCCTGGGAAAAGCAAGGCAACATCTCAAGGAATGAAAAGAGAGTTGACGAAAACAGTTGATGAGAGCAGGAAGAGAGAGCTGACGAGAATATTGCTGGAAGTATACATGAAGGGGGGAGAAACTATGGTTGATCGGACTGCGGCTTTATTGAATGCTCAAGCTATGAACCTCGACGCGTCGGAGGTAAGTACGATATCAACTGTGTTGAGGAAGAACGCTTATCAATTTTCACCTTTCAGGTTCTGTGCCTTGTCCCTCCAACATGGCCATTACAGATATTATCAACATTCCTCACGCGCTCATTCCGTCGAACTCTACATACACGCCACGAACTACTGCTAGTCAAAGGAATAACCTTCAGCGAGAACATGGCAGTTTCTGATAAGACGTGGACGATTCTTCGAGAAGAAGGTGCGATTGTTGAGGAAGCCGTTGACGATGAAGACGGTGATGTTGAAGGTGAGAAACTTGAAGAGAAGATGGTGGTTGATGGTGGCCTAGCAGAAGGTCTCGGTTTGGAGTTGAATGAGAAGGCAGCAATACATGCAGCCAATGACGTCGTGGATATCGAGGTTGAGGGCGATGATGGAGGGTTGAGATGATTGTTTGAAACTTCATCATCGGATATGGTCGTTCTGCGCGTGTCTTGGGTCTCACAAGTTGGATTTCTATTTGATTAGGGGAGAGATATTTTATAATTAAATAATGGTTTGAGTGGATAGCAATAACAACAACATTGGTCTGGTTACTGTATCAACGTGCATCTCGTAGGGAATTCAAGCATGATTCAGAGCCGCAATGTGAGCTAGAGACGATACGTACAAGACTCGGAAGGAGGGTTGGAAGTAGAATTTGAAGCATGAAGAGCTGAAGCCCGAGGTACTCAGATGGAGAAGCCATCGCGATTTCAGAACATGAGGGTAAATATTACAGTACTCTAGGATTCCAATTTGAAAAAATCACGATCAAACTACAACTACATTCACATTTGGCGATTATGCATAGTACAGGAATCGGAAAGAGGGGAAAAACATCCCTTAGAAGTTAAAGGTACTAGTACTTCTTCAAATTCAGCCCCCTTCGTCTCTTCTTCAGTATATTTTTTGTCCTGACAAAATGGTACAGTGTGTAAGAACAATATTACGGAACGTACTAGATAGACCTTTCGAACTTGGCTCTGTAATGGGCAATTTTGTGCGAATCTGTCGACGCCTCTTGTTGGACATTTTGTTCATCTAGTCTATGAGTAATTCGGCAAGTCTGAGGAGTTTACGATGGTCTTCTGATATAAAATTCTCATCGTGAAACCAAAAGTAGCTCTTATTATCCTTCAGGCAGTCCCTCTGCGGTGCCGGTCACCCAACTATTAGTGTCCAACGGTAGGTCAGAGTCATATATTGAATCATCACAAAAACGACTCCTGTAACCTGTATCGCTGACGTCCAGGTGACAAGTCAGTATCTTGAGGTAGCACGAACGGGATTGGGGCAGAATAAACGTCAGCGAAAAGAACTCGAAAAAATCTGAATCAATATCGGATGGAAATGCGCCGAGTGAACATCCTCCATGCGCATTGAAGGTGGCTTGAGTATATTGTAGTTTTGCGACAACATGTTCACATTTTGATAATCCTAATGACGATTTCCGGGAGCAGAAACGATGGTTCAGATTTGAGCTGCAGTCTAAGAACGTTTGGCTGAATATTATGTATGGTACCGTGGGATTGAAAAACTTAAGTAGTACCGTGACAGGACACAAGCTCTTCGAGGTCAGCTTCCTTCGTCTCTCCTTCAGAAAGCATCATCACGTTGGGGAAGATGTTGCAGTACTCCAGTACGAGTACTATAGGATTGAATAAATAAAGATCGAGCTACAATCACACAATCCATTCACTTTATAATAGCGAGCTCTAGTATACATACAAGATTCGGCAGAGGAAAGAAATAAAGGGTTGGCAGTCGCAGCTATCACTTCTTGTCCCCTTCCTTTCCTTTCATCCTTTCAATTACAGAAGAATCCAGTCCAGACAAGAAGCTGTACTCTGCAAGAACAATTTCCTGCAACGCTTCAAAGAGTTCGTATGGACTTGGCTCCGAAAACGGCGGCGGCAACTGCTCGGGGGATCGCAACCGAGCCACAAATGCGTGTTCCTCAGCATCAGCCATGGGCTTGAACACTTTTGTTTTCATCCGAATTATCAATTGTATAGCGAGCGACAAGAGCTTCTCCTGAGTATCTGACGTGTACTTTGTGCAGTCCGTCCAAAAGGCGTTCTTATCCTTCCCGCAGTTCTCTGCGGTGCCGGTTGCCCAACAATTAATATCCAATGGTCTCCCACGTGTTCCTTTCCTTGGTTTGGAGTACCATACCAATAGCCAAATAAACGATTCCAAGTCATGTCGATACAGATGAGGAATGTCGCCTTTTCGTCCAGCTTCCTTCAGCAAGTCCATCGCCATAAACGGTTGTGTTCCCCTGTGCGATCTTCCTGTTGGACCGTTGCCTCCTCCGGAGGTGGATAGGTCAAAGTCATGGATTGTATCAATACTAATGTCACAAAAACGACTCCTGTATCGCTGACATCCAGGTGATAAGTCAATCTCTTGAGGTAGCAAGAATGGGACTGGGCAGAATAAACATCAGCGAAAAGAAGAAGAAAATCAATATCGGATGGAATGCACCCAATGAGCATCCTCCTCGCGCCTTAATTGCGGCCTGAGTAGACTCTTGCTTTGCGACGTGCTCACAGGTTGATGATTCTAAGAGCGATTTCTCATCTAGCATTTCGGTGGGATCGTGGATGTTGTTGAGTAGCTGAGGTAGAGCCCGGAAGGAGCAGTGAATTTCGGATGCTCTGTAATTCTCTTCAAATATATCAGAGACAGCTTCGATAGTCACGGTAGACATGATCAGGCTGCAGTCATTCAAGAGATATAAGCAAAGTACGGTGCCGATAAATCAATCGGACGAATTACGACAGAGGATGTTATGGAATTACAGGTTTGAGAGAGACCTGCATTGTGGCGATGACAGGACGAGGTATATATTCCGACGCATGCGATCCACAGTGGATGAGTCCGCATTGCACTCTAAGGAATAAACGACTTTATCTTTCTTCCTCGAGGTCGCCACGGAGACTACGCAGTGCACATTGGTACAAGCACGCAGTGGAAAGTAAGACCTTCTGATCGGACGCTGTTCGCCACACCTCAGGACCCAGGCCTCATGCGTCAGGGTATCGGAGGATGCATGTATGATGTGTTTGTTCATTTGACTAGTGGATTCACGACGATATTCGTGCCATTGAAAAGACTGGTAGAAATCCATATCCCAGATGATTCATGCTGGACGTTTGAATATTGCCCATTGAAGAAGAAAACTGTGAAAGATGGTATCAGCTATAACCATGATATGATATCGATAGACACACCCAAAATATTCATCGCCTTTGCATAAGGTGCCATTCGACGTATTCATTTTTTTAAGACGATGGGCTCGATTCTGCTCAAGTACTATAGACGATTTGAATGTATTGAATGAGACGACTCACGTAAGGGAGTAGTAAGGTGCAGTTGTATGAAGTTACTGTAACCATTCATAATGTTGAGCCCTTTGATGGAAGGAGGAACAGAACTTGTAGTATATGATGGTGGTGGTCGAAGTAAAAAGTTGAATTGAATTCAAATTCCACTGGTGCATCTTAACGCCTATTCGAATATTGAATATAAGAAAGCACCATCACGGAGGGGAAAATGTTACAGTACTCCAGTACGAGCACTATAGGATTGAATAAATAAAGATCGAGCTACAATTACACAATCCATTCACTTTATAATAGCGAGCTCTAGTATACATACAAGATTCGGAAAGGGAAAAACAAATCAAGGGTTGGCAGTTGCAGCTATCACTTCTTGTCCCCTTCCTTTCCCTTCATCCTTTCGAGCGCAGAAGAATTCAGTCCAGACAAGAAGCCATACTCTGCAAGAACAATGTCCTGGAACGCTTCAAAGAGTTCGTATGGACTTGGCTCCGAAAACGGCCGCGGCAACTGCTCGGGAGATCGCAACCGAGCCAAATCAAATGCGTGTTCCTTGGGCGAAAACACTTTTGTTTTCATCCAAAATATCAATTTTAAGGCGAGCAACAAGAGTTTCTCCTGAGTATCTGACGTGTACTTTGTGGACTCCGTCCAAAAGGCGTTCTTATCCTTCCAGCAGTACTCTGCGGTGCTGGTTGCCCAACTATTAGTATCCAATGGTGTCCCATCTATCATCGGTTCGGAGTACCACACCAATATCCAAATAAACGATTCCAAGTCATGTCGATACAGATGAGGAATGCCGCCTTTTCGTCCGGCTTTCTTCAGCAAATCCATCGCCATAAACGGCTGGGTTCCCGTGCGCAAATTTCCTGTGGGACGGCTAGCAGTACCGTCACGGTCAATAGTAGCCAGGTCGAAATCATTGAGGACACCCATGTGAACACCATTATCAACAGTGTAGTACATCAGGTTCCCGTCGCTCACGTCACAGTGATGGACGCCTTTAATCCATAGAATGAAGTGACCTGTGCAGTTATATAAGTTATATAATTAGAGGATAGTCACCAGGAGAAGAAAACGACTTAGTACGCACAAACGAGACAATCCCACCAAATCTTGATGAATCTCTCATCAATATTCTTCTTATCGCCCCCCTCCCTCCTAAAGATCTCCTCTGATTTCGATAGCTTCTTGAAAAGTAGAAGTCGGTTTATCCGTATGTCTCGCAGTCGCTGTATACGTGCTAGGGGATTGAAAGCAAACGAGTCTCTGTCAATAATTCCCCATCTAAGAGACTGCATTTCGTACAGAACCAGCGTCCTGTGCCCGGATGGGAAATTCATGAAGTAATGATTCTAGTGATCTTTCTTGTCAGCAGCGGATGTTCAGCGAGAACGAGAATGGCTTACGACTGAATTGTTGGGAGAGTCTATGGATTGAATGAAAGGACAAGAAATTGGGAAAGTCATGGACAGGGTTGATCCCTGAGCGCTGCATGGGACCAAATCTGTCATGCTACCAGATCGTGGCAAACCCACCTGGAATGTGGACGTTGTAGATACAGAAAAGATGAAGATTTGCCTACTTCTGGAGGGAAACCCTGAATTCGAAAATTTACCGCGAGTTGAACTGCACAGTTAGTCCTGTCTACCCTGGGCTTCGATGCTCCGCCCTCATGAATCCGGGTAATGCGGTTTACACGTTTCGTTTTCTAGCAAATCTTACAGTCCACCTGTAGATAGATATTTGACGGCAAGTTAGACTTCTGACGCGTAGGAATGCGATGAATATTACTCCTCGGCATTGCGATCTGCGCGGATGAAAAAAAATGTAATCTGTTACCACATGTGGTGTCAGTTAACAGACCATGACCCAGAAAAAACAGACCCTGGATAACTTTACAATCCCCGATGACTGCGGTGGTCGGAGGTTAATATCCAAGAAGTAGCGTACACAAACACGTTGTGATCGCCTCGCAAGGAGCATTTCCCTGAAGGTAGGAGGATAGACAGTAAATTATCGGTCTTCGGCCGGAGGCTTGTAAACACGCTTCCATGGCGAGGTTGAGATGTAACCTATAAGGTGGGGTAAATCCAATAGTAGGGTGAGGTTAGTTGTTTCGTGAATAGCGCAGAGTATACAAGTAGGTACGAGACACTGAAGCAGTGAGAACAACCATAAACGAGAAGATGAGGTAGGTGCGCACCAACTTCTGTGTTCGAGACCTCACCTTCTCGATAATTCTCGAGTTGAAGCATGGTTGACGATGTTGGTAACTCGTGATGAAAGATCATGGATATCTATGAACTAACTTGAATGTTGTCCACGTAACTTCACACGAGTCACAAATGAGATTAGAGTGGATTAAAGTGGGTAATGAGATAGTAGGTAACAATCAGTGAGTAAAACCGGTCATACAACCTTCACAAAATAGGGTCAGCTTATACTGAGGTAGACTCGGAAAGAGGGAACGCACTTTTGGAGCCAAGCTAACAATCTTTCCCCATCCTTTCATTCTCAAATCAGCACTGACAACACCACCAATTCTAGTCCCTAACATCTCCCTCTTATTGTTCAATAGCACAGCAGCATTATCATCGAACCTGACCCATCGACCGTCGGGTCTTCTTATGGGCTTTTTCGTCCTGACAATCACAGCTCTCCTGACATCTCCTCTTCGTACTTTGACACTGGTCGGCGCGCCAGAAGCTGCGTTTGCAGTTGCAGATGATGATGCAGGTCTTGCACGTTTGACTACGCAAACAATTTCATCGCCGACTGAACCCCATCCGTTGTTGACTTTTTGTTTCAGAACGTTGACACATTCGACCAGGAGAGCTCCTGAGTTGTCTATGACCTGATGAAGATATGAATACAAGTGAGACTCAAAAGAAAAGATTGTACGGACATTGAGAGTGCCCTTGAGACCAATCATCACGGTTATGAATAAAGTAGAGGTTGCTGGCGATAATTGTGAATCGGTCCAATTCTCACAGTAGTAGTATTGCTATAACCGATATTGTTTGAACATATGCATGTACGCACATGGCCGCCTGGCGAAATGGCATCGCGTCTGACTACGAATCAGGAGATTGCAGGTTCGACCCCTGCGGTGGTCACTAATAGTGATCTTTGAGCCCTGTTTTTGTACATTTTATTAATATTAAAATTATGCATGCAATACACTGGGAAAAATCAGAAAATATCCGCTCAGAGGAAAAATTTCATTGTCGTGCCAAATACGTATAAAAAGGTAGCGAAAGGGATAATTCACAAGCTCAAAAAAGGCAGTGACCACCGCAGGGGTCGAACCTGCAATCTCCTGATTCGTAGTCAGACGCGATGCCATTTCGCCAGGCGGCCATGTCGGTTCAATCAAGGTTATTATTATCGTTTCACTCGGTCTAAACGCCATAATCTATCAAATTATTTTGCGCTTGCCCTCCCATTGCTTCTCGTTTAGTTCCAACTTCTAACCTCCAGAAGTACAACCATCCTCCCTCCTCACATTCTAAACCTCGGAACCCAATAGAAAAGCACCATGTCTTCCTCTACTACTGAACGGACTCATCCCGTTCTATTCACGACCCAAACAACTTCTCAATTACCTTCTTCAAAATTCATGATCCCAGTTTCATGGAAAAGATATCAACTTTCTCAATTGATAAATAAAGCGTTAGGTTTAGGTGGTGAAGTAGGTGCGGGATATGTACCTTTTGATTTCCTTATAAGAGGAGAGATTTTGCGAAGTGGTGTTAGTTTGGATGAGTGGTGTAAGGAGAAAGCTGTTCCGGAGGTGAGTTTGTTCTATTCGTCCATTCATGAAGAGATTATATGCCGTCTTGCTACCTACCTTTTATTGCTTCAATATATTCCTTTCATTTATCGCTTTTCTGACACAAAACTCTACAATGTAGGAAGAAACACTCGAAATTGAATATTTCGAATCTGTAATGCCTCCTCAGAAAATGTTTTCGTTACCTCATGAAGATTGGGTCTCGGATGTCGAATGTCAATTACCTGGGTGAGTTCCTGCAGTTATATTGCTTGCTATTTTTCGCTCTATTTCTATCAATTCTTTGTCCATTATACCCACCCGAATGTCAGAACATTGAATAACAGTGAAGTTTTCGCACCTTTCGAGGAAGAATCTTCTTGAACTATCTTCTTTGCCCTCTTAGAGGCCAAAAGAGTGGGTGTAGAAGTAGAGAAATGAGGGGAACGACTATTCTACCATAATATTCGAAAAGGGAGAACTCACATATAATAGATGGCGTATATTGAAGTTGGTTCACCGTAGCACAATATTTCCACATAACTGTTCATCCTCTCTTCGTTTCTCATCTCTCGAATGATCTGCTAACCTATCATTATCCCCTCCTTAGATACTTCCTTACATCTTCATACGACGGTAGAATCCGTCTATTTAATTACTCTCAGAATCTTCTGCATACGATTCATTCACATGAAGCACCTGCAACCTGTTTGACTCTCATTCCCTCTACCACATCCACGTCCACATCTCACATAATAGCATCAGGATCCCTAGACTCCTCAACTCGGATCACTAAAATCTCCAAAGGAGAAGAAGAAAACTGGAATACGGAACATTTAGCTTCCCTTCCCCTACATACAGCCCCGATATCATCAATTTCCTCAAATCCAACTGGTACATTGCTTTTGACAAGCTCTTGGGACGGTTTGGTTGGTGTTTGGGATACGAAAATACCATCATCGGATGAAGTTCCTGCTACTTCTGTCACAGAGGGTAGGAAGAAGAGGAGAAGAGTTCAAGAAGATGGTGAAGAAGGGAGCGGGGAAGGGAAAAGAAAGGCTCCAGTAAACGTTTTGAAAAGCCATCAGGGAAGGGTTTCGAAAGCTATCTTCGCATCTGGTGAAGGAGAAGGAAGGAGAGCGTATAGCGTTGGATTTGATTCTTCTATTCGAGTATGGGACGTTGAAATTGGTGTTTGTGTTGATACTATCGTGAGTTTCGCCTACCTCTTTTCTTTTCGTGATATTCAATTTGATCTTTTTTACCTTTACTATAGACGGCCTCAAATAAGCCATTCTTATCCCTCTCTCAACAATCGTCTTCAACGATATTAGCATCTTCGACGGATAGAACCGTCTCATTATATGACATACGACTTTCATCATCCTCTTCATCCCTCTCTAATTCTCCTATTCAAACATTCCTTCATCCCAACACACCGTCATGTATCACGACTCCATCCACTTCTTCTAATCAATTTATCTCCGGTTCGTACGATGGGATAGTTAGACTTTGGGATTTGAGAAGTCAAAAAAGCGCTTTGACTAGTTTCAAAGCTTGGTCAGGAGGGGAAGGAAGTCAAGGGGCAGCGACATCGGTACCAAAGAAGGTTTTGAGTGTTGATTGGAATAATGGTGAAGGTTTGGTTGGAATTGGAGGTGAAGGTGGGTTTGAGGTTTGGAAGGTTTCCAGTTCGACCAATCCTGGATCAAAGTAACATCAGCAGGTTGCTATGTCAATTCAACAGCTATACCATTGCTACCAATACTGTATGTTTTATCAATCGGTATATACAAATGTTGATTTGTCGAATACAGTTCCTCAAGTCAAGGAAGGGGACAGTCGCAAGCTGATATGGCCGAGTCGTTAAGGCGAGTGATTTGAATTTGATATTCAAACATCACTTGGGCATTGCCCGCGTAGGTTCAAATCCTGCTGTCAGCGTAAATATTTTCTTTCTTTCTTTCTCTTTCTGGATCCAACACATGGTGGAGTGTCGTTGAATGTAAGGAATAACTCATATTCTGTCAAAAGCTGATATATAGGTCTGTCATCTAGCTGTGCCACACATTCCTTTTTTTCAGTGTCATGGATCAATGCAACGCACCAGCTTGCCAACCTTGGATGACTCAGTCGCGAAGTTGCGGCCTCTTTTTCCACTCGCCTATCGTGATTGGAACTATGCTCTTCGTGGACTGGGAAACCACTTGACCTCAGAATTACTCCTTGGACATCATGACACGCCCGGTCAACTTGGTCGTCCGCGGAACGACACTGACGCGTAACCACATTTATCGTCCTCGCGTTGTGAAATAATCTTTGTTTTTGATAGCTCGGGTCATGCTAGAGGGGCTCATCACCATTACTACCACCGGCAATCCTCTTGAAGACAGGGACGATTACCTCTAACTCCGGATTACCATGGAGCATGGAGCATGGATAGCATGCATAATCGTATTTCTTCAACGGTTCATGCGTTTTGTTGGTAGGTACAGATTCACGGCTGAAAAGTTTTGATTCTAATACTAGCTTATTGTGCAGTTTCATTTTCAACCCCGAACCATATTTGTTGATTCAACGACACTCCGAGACTGTTCAGAACACTTTGGTAGAACGGGGGGTTCTGAGCAGCTATCCAACACCAAAATACGGATTATGTCGAAGGTCGCGATGCCGCCAAAAACAGCCCCCACCTCGGTTCCAACTTGATGGTATTTCATCGGCCAGGCGTTATCAACTAGAAATGACATCTCAAAGGAAAGTCTGTTATACGCATGGTACAAGTTGTTTTGATTTTACGGTTCAATAGGGTCCAACAACAGGCAACTCGAAGCGCAGATACCAAACACCGTATCCTGTTGTTTCAGCTCTAAACTGGTCATCCTTCGTATCCTGATATCTACACCCTTGTGGATAAGGGAACAAAATTCTCCGGTTGCAAAGACCGAATAATTGTTTCTTTTGTTTCGGATCTAAATCTTTCAAACAACACCTTGATGAACTCCAAGGCGCAACAAGATGAGGACGCAAGAAGATGCTGCACGATATACACTGCGAAACTTATATAAAGCCTTGAAACTTGAAGCAAGTAAATCCACCAAGTTTCAGCGAACATTCTACCCAATAATCAACCAACTCTTTACCAACTTTACCCTATTTTAGACGCACCCATGGAGTTGCAGACCGACAAGGGAAAGCAGGTAGCTACTCAGGCTGCTCTACCCAAGACCCCGCCGCGTCCTGCAGGTCAGGCGCCAATCAAAGTGCAGACAACGCCACAAGACCCGGGCGCAGGAGGACGCCCACCTAGGGCCCCGGGAGATGCAAAGTACATCCATCATTCTTTGCTTGTATTAAAGTCATATCACTAACCGACGTTCACAGTGTTCTCCCGATGGTACAACGAATCCTTCCAGATATCCACTTTCAACGTCATATTCCTGCCGATGACTTTCTCAACTATTTGTTGACGTTGTGTGCAGAGAACGACAAGCAACTTCCGAGCGATCTGCTCAAGAAATGTATCGACAAGGTTCTTCCTATCGCCAACGACAAAGGCGAATTTTTCAAACACATCGGTGGTGCTACTACCGTTGTCGAGTTGATGTCAGAATAGTGAGTTTCATGATTCCATGATGTTGCCTCAAAACGCTTTGCCACTGAAAGTTTGAAATTTTGCTGTGCTTTTCAGTGTTCAAGCACCCGATGAGAAGGCTCGATATAAACCTTTCTTCACCCTCATGAACTGCTGCTTCGCCCGACTTGCGTCAGTGAAAGTTAAAGGTATTCGGTCGGCCAGTGACGAGCGATTGATCGTCCAAACGGTTGGGGGAACAGAACTTCAGCAAACACACGGGTTCAAAATCAAGGCCTATCGCAGCCCAGATGGCGTCTTGGTTTTCCTCAGTGACGCAGAGTGCTCCGTTCGGCTACCACAAGCAGGAGATGGCGAGAAGAAAGAGACCGACTACTTCACCAATAAGGATACGGTGGAGAATCGGAATGCTACAAAGAACCTTTCTATAGACCAACGATTCGTCAAGCACGCGAGTAAAAGGGCCTCTGAGAAAATCATTCGACACTGCGAGTCGCCATGGCTCTCGTGGAGAGCTGTTATATCGTCATTGGATCTGAAAGTTTGTCGGAAGATTAAGGATGATTCGGATATATTGCAGACGGCAAGACGACACAAGTACAAGTACAACCCACCCTCGGATCCAAAGTATGTGGTTGTTCATGGAATCATACCAACGGAGCAAAAGGGTCCTCAACTAGAGTCCAAAGATGTTGTCATGCAAAATAGTAAGTTTTTATCATCTTGTGTATGTTTTAGTCTCTCACTCTCTCGTATCTTGAAGTTGAGGAAAAGCCGCCAGCACCATCTAAGACGAGCTCAAAAAGAGGGAAGGGTTCCGGTAAGACCAAAAAAGTCTATTTTACCCAGTTTGTCTCATGGGTGTGTTTTCTTATCTAGCAGCCCGTGGTAGTAAATCGGACACCCAACCGACACGTAGATCGGAACGTATTCAGGCCAGTCATGATAAAGCACCAAAGAAGAGTGAGTTATTTCTACCGTCTTCCTACACCCATACACATTAATCGTTCGTAACAGCATCGGAGACAGCATCTGCAGGTGAAAAGAGATCTTTGCAAGATATGACGGAGAGCGAAACTCGCAAACGTTCATTTCCTTCTATCGAGAGTGGCCAGGAGGAAAAGCCTGCGGGTAGGGAGAAACCTTCAGTTCAAAGTGCCGTGTATGCTTCGGAGTCTCTCGCAACAGGCATGATGGATTTTGTAATGAACATAATGATTGCGGGTAAGTGTGCATCTGGACATTGATCAATTCTTCAATTCTATGTATACTCACGGCAAGCACCCTATAGATGAATTTGTCACGGTCTGGTACTACGACAGACAAAGTCCCATCCAATGCTCAGGAATCGACTTTCTCAAAGACTTTCCCAGATTCCTTGTACTTCTATTCGCTCTCCAGAGACTCCGCCCAGAACAACTCGGTCGTAATCCGTGGTTCTCCTCACAGAATATCTGTATTCCTGGTGAAGAAGACTACAAGTGCCATTACTACGTGAAGACTTCGTCAGATGATAGCACAGCACTGAAGATAACCCTGGACGAGAGGCATTTTTCTCCGATAGGAATACTTGGAAGAGGGACAGCTGTTTACAATGTCCGTGAACGGCATGGATTTGTCAGCCCCTCGGAGAAGGAAAAGGAAGAGAAACTTGTGTTGAAAGCTTCCTGGCCTGAGCGCAGCAGAGTCTCCGAAAACGACATGCTGAATACGATTTATTCAATTATCGAGGCGTTGGATGTCCAAGATAAACAATTCGTGGAGGGCCACGTCCCCAGATATCTGTGGGCAAGCGATATCTCCGTTCATGATACGTCTAAAATCAGACAAAAGCTTGGGTTACTGGAAATAGATCCAAACACTGATCATGACGGGTCACGGATAAACCGACTCCTACTTTTCAAGAAGCTATCGAAATCAGAGGAGATCTTTAGGAGGGAGGGGGGCGATAAGAAGAATATTGATGAGAGGTTCATCAAGATTTGGTGGGATTGTCTCGTTTGTGCGTACTAAGTCGTTTTCTTCTCCTGGTGACTATCCTCTAATTATATAACTGCACAGGTCACTTCATTCTATGGATTAAAGGCGTCCATCACTGTGACGTGAGCGACGGGAACCTGATGTACTACACTGTTGATAATGGTGTTCACATGGGTGTCCTCAATGATTTCGACCTGGCTACTATTGACCGTGACGGTACTGCTAGCCGTCCTACAGGAAATTTGCGCACGGGAACCCAGCCGTTTATGGCGATGGACTTGCTGAAGGAAGCTGGACGAAAAGGCGACATTCCTCATCTGTATCGACATGACTTGGAATCGTTTATTTGGCTATTGGTATGGTACTCCGCACCGAAGACGGAAACATATGGGACACCATTGGATATGAATAGTTGGGAAACCAGCACCGCAGAGTACTGCTGGAAGGATAAGAACGCCTTTTGGACGAACTGCAGAGAGCACAGGTCGGATACTCAGAAGGAACTCTTCTTGCTCGCCC
Organism: Abortiporus biennis; assembly: GCA_022606235.1. Classification (NCBI taxonomy): domain Eukaryota; kingdom Fungi; phylum Basidiomycota; class Agaricomycetes; order Polyporales; family Podoscyphaceae; genus Abortiporus; species Abortiporus biennis. The sequence goes on from JABYQP010000056.1 coordinate 70,680, forward strand.
GTAATTTGATATACGCGATGAACAAAAAAGTGTTCAAGCCCATGGCTGATGCTAAGGAATACGAACAAACATTTATTCAAGTTCGATCCTCCGAGCAGTTGCCGCCGTTTTCTGAGCCAAGTCCATACGAACTCTTTGAAGTGTTCCAGAACATTGTTCTTGCACGGTACGGCTTCTTGTCTGGACTGGATTCTTCTGCAATCGAAAGGATGAAGGGAAAGGAAAGGGACAAAAAGTGATACTGCAACCCTTGATTTCTTTCCTCTGCCGAATCCTGCCAGTGTATGTATACTAGAGCTCGCTTTTATAAAGTGAATGGATTGTGTGATTGTAGCTCGATCTTTATTTATTCAATCCTATAGTACTCGTACTGGAGTACTGTAACATCTTCCCCAACGTGATGATGCTTTCCGAAGGAGAGACGAAAGAAGCTGACCTCGAAAAGCTTGTGTCCTGTACTACTCCAGCCTTTCAATCCTATGGTACTGTACATAATATTCAGCCAAACGTTCTGCGTTTCTGCTCTTTCAAGCATCTCCGAGTCCTCGGGCCTCCATATTCAATATTCGAAGAGGCGTTAAGATGCACTGGAACTTGAATTCAATTCAACTTTTTACTTCGATCACCACCATCATATACGAGTACTGTTCCTCCTTCCATCAAAGGGCTCAAAATTATGAATAGTAACTTCATACGACTGCACCTTACTACTCCCCTTACGTGAGTCGTCTCATTCAATACATTCAAATCGTCTATAATTCTTGAGCAGAATCGAGCCCGTCGTCTTAAAAAAATGAATATGTCGAATGGCACCTTATGCAAAGACGATGAATATTTCCCTCCCATTAAAACTAGGTTGGGTGTGTCTATCGATATCATATCATGGTTAGTAGCTGATACCATCATTTGCAGTTTTCTTCTTCAATGGGCAATATTCAAACATCCAGCATTCATCTGAGATATGGTTTTCTACCAGTCTCTTCAATGGCACGAATATCGTCGTGAATCCACTAGTCAAATGAACAAACACATCATACATGCATCCTCCGATACCCTGACGCATGAGGCCTGGGTCCTGAGGTGTGGCGAACAGCGTCCGATCAGAAGGTCTTACTTTCCACTGCGTGCTTGTACTAATGTGCAATGCGGACTCATCCACTATGGATCGCATGCGTCGGAATATATACCTCGTCCTGTCATCGCCACAATGCAGGTCTCTCTCAAACCTGTAATTCCATAACATCCTCTGTCGTAAGTCGTCCGATTGATTTATCGGCACCGTACTTTGCTTATATCTCTTGAATGACTGCAGCCTGATCATGTCTACCGTGACTATCGAAGCTGTCTCTGATATATTTGAAGAGAATTACAGAGCATCCGAAATTCCTTGCTCCTTCCGGGCCCTACTTCAGCTACTCAACAATATCCGCAATCGCAGCAAAATGTTAGATGAGAAATCATCATTAGGATTGTCAACCTGTGAACATGATGTCGCAAAACCGCAATATACTCAAGCCACCTTCAATGCGCATGGAGGATGTTCACTTGGTGCATTTCCATCCGGTATTGATTTTTCGAGTTCTTTTCGCTAATGTTTATTCTGCCCAGTCCCGTTCTTGCTCCCTCAAGATACTGACTTATCACCTGGATGTCAGCGATACAGGAGTCGTTTTTGTGACATTAGTATTGATTCAACCCATGACTTCGACCTATCAACTTCCGGAGAAGGCAACGGTTCGATGGGAAACCTGCACACGGGAACCCAACCGTTTATGGCGATGGACTTGCTGAAGAAAGCTGGACGAAAAGGCGGCATTCCTCATCTGTATCGACATGACTTGGAATCGTTTATTTGGCTCTTGGTATGGTACTCCGCACCGAAGACGGAAACATATGGGACACCATTGGATATTATTAGTTGGGCAACCGGCACCGCAGAGAACTGCGGGAAGGATAAGAACGCCTTTTGGACGGACTGCACAAAGTACACGTCAGATACTCAGGAGAAGCTCTTGTCGCTCGCTATACAATTGATATTTTGGATGAAAACAAAAGTGTTTACGCCCAAGGAACACGCATTTGTGGCTCGGTTGCGATCCCCCCAGCAGTTGCCGCCGCCGTTTTCGGAGCCAAGTCCATACGAACTCTTTGAAGCGTTGCAGGAAATTGTTCTTGCAGAGTACAGCTTCTTGTCTGGACTGGATTCTTCTGTAATTGAAAGGATGAAAGGAAAGGAAGGGGACAAGAAGTGATAGCTGCGACTGCCAACCCTTTATTTCTTTCCTCTGCCGAATCTTGTATGTATACTAGAGCTCGCTATTATAAAGTGAATGGATTGTGTGATTGTAGCTCGATCTTTATTTATTCAATCCTATAGTACTCGTACTGGAGTACTGCAACATCTTCCCCAACGTGATGATGCTTTCTGAAGGAGAGACGAAGGAAGCTGACCTCGAAGAGCTTGTGTCCTGTCACGGTACTACTTAAGTTTTTCAATCCCACGGTACCATACATAATATTCAGCCAAACGTTCTTAGACTGCAGCTCAAATCTGAACCATCGTTTCTGCTCCCGGAAATCGTCATTAGGATTATCAAAATGTGAACATGTTGTCGCAAAACTACAATATACTCAAGCCACCTTCAATGCGCATGGAGGATGTTCACTCGGCGCATTTCCATCCGATATTGATTCAGATTTTTTCGAGTTCTTTTCGCTGACGTTTATTCTGCCCCAATCCCGTTCGTGCTACCTCAAGATACTGACTTGTCACCTGGACGTCAGCGATACAGGTTACAGGAGTCGTTTTTGTGATGATTCAATATATGACTCTGACCTACCGTTGGACACTAATAGTTGGGTGACCGGCACCGCAGAGGGACTGCCTGAAGGATAATAAGAGCTACTTTTGGTTTCACGATGAGAATTTTATATCAGAAGACCATCGTAAACTCCTCAGACTTGCCGAATTACTCATAGACTAGATGAACAAAATGTCCAACAAGAGGCGTCGACAGATTCGCACAAAATTGCCCATTACAGAGCCAAGTTCGAAAGGTCTATCTAGTACGTTCCGTAATATTGTTCTTACACACTGTACCATTTTGTCAGGACAAAAAATATACTGAAGAAGAGACGAAGGGGGCTGAATTTGAAGAAGTACTAGTACCTTTAACTTCTAAGGGATGTTTTTCCCCTCTTTCCGATTCCTGTACTATGCATAATCGCCAAATGTGAATGTAGTTGTAGTTTGATCGTGATTTTTTCAAATTGGAATCCTAGAGTACTGTAATATTTACCCTCATGTTCTGAAATCGCGATGGCTTCTCCATCTGAGTACCTCGGGCTTCAGCTCTTCATGCTTCAAATTCTACTTCCAACCCTCCTTCCGAGTCTTGTACGTATCGTCTCTAGCTCACATTGCGGCTCTGAATCATGCTTGAATTCCCTACGAGATGCACGTTGATACAGTAACCAGACCAATGTTGTTGTTATTGCTATCCACTCAAACCATTATTTAATTATAAAATATCTCTCCCCTAATCAAATAGAAATCCAACTTGTGAGACCCAAGACACGCGCAGAACGACCATATCCGATGATGAAGTTTCAAACAATCATCTCAACCCTCCATCATCGCCCTCAACCTCGATATCCACGACGTCATTGGCTGCATGTATTGCTGCCTTCTCATTCAACTCCAAACCGAGACCTTCTGCTAGGCCACCATCAACCACCATCTTCTCTTCAAGTTTCTCACCTTCAACATCACCGTCTTCATCGTCAACGGCTTCCTCAACAATCGCACCTTCTTCTCGAAGAATCGTCCACGTCTTATCAGAAACTGCCATGTTCTCGCTGAAGGTTATTCCTTTGACTAGCAGTAGTTCGTGGCGTGTATGTAGAGTTCGACGGAATGAGCGCGTGAGGAATGTTGATAATATCTGTAATGGCCATGTTGGAGGGACAAGGCACAGAACCTGAAAGGTGAAAATTGATAAGCGTTCTTCCTCAACACAGTTGATATCGTACTTACCTCCGACGCGTCGAGGTTCATAGCTTGAGCATTCAATAAAGCCGCAGTCCGATCAACCATAGTTTCTCCCCCCTTCATGTATACTTCCAGCAATATTCTCGTCAGCTCTCTCTTCCTGCTCTCATCAACTGTTTTCGTCAACTCTCTTTTCATTCCTTGAGATGTTGCCTTGCTTTTCCCAGGAAGAACCACAGGGACGAATAAACTGGCCCATTGCCGAAGGCCAAATCTTTCACCCAAAGATTGAGCAATCTTGGCTGGGATGATGTCTCCGCCAAGCGTGCAGTAAGCTTCAGCGGATGAAGAGTCGTTGACAGTATGTACGAGAAGTGAGAGAGCTTCTTTGTCATGGTCAGCCTGGTCGCACACAATGTTAGTACGTGAAAATACATGAGACGCAAAAGCATCCAACTGACCTTGCCTTCAACTATCGCCATCTCAAATCCGAGAATTTTCTCATGTCCTTGTAGTTTCAGCTGAATAGAAGGAACGTCATAGAAATCTGACGCTTGCAAGAACATGATTGTCTTGAGTCGCGATCGTTTCGAATCTGAGTCAGGAGTCGTTGAAGCGAAGTAAGATAGGAACGAGGAATCTTGTCGACTTGATGCATAAGAGGCAGCTTCCGGGGATGTCAGATACATTGTGCTTTTGATACAGTGAGATTGTACCTTTTGCTCGCCACAATTTCGATATCGACTCGTCTTCCAAACAAGCTAAAAGCTGGTCAACGCATATTGAAGCTAGTTGATCGTGTAATGCTGGGTCTTGGTTACGTTTGGAAAGGATGAGATGTTCCAAAAATTGCGTCCCGGCTGAGGGATTTGCATCCTGTATTTGTTTGAGCAAAGCTTGATCGTCTTGTGGTTTTGAGCCGCGTTTGCTGACGCCAAATGTGGTAAGAAGCTAGTTCCATGAATAAGAATCCTGTGATCCATTCGTGCAAATGGTATAAATCATACCTTCAAAGCACGTTCAGAGTCTTGCTTTGTGAGCCAAACACCCCAATGCTGTGCAAGAGCTCTATCTTTCTTTTCAGTGAGAAGAGCGAACATGTTTGTGAGAGGGTCTGATATTGTCAAATCAGACAGTTCTTTCGTGACCAACCTGTCAATGTGTATCAACGACGTGATTCCATACAGAGCAAATGGGGATACTGACTTTGACCAAGTGTCAAGTAACTTGTCGATTTCACCTCGTTGTCTGTATATTCGACATAACGATTCAATGTTTCCAGTACGAATGAAGACAGGTTCAACTTCCGCCAGGACGATTTCGCTCCGATCATCAATAAGAGAATTCAGCTCTGCAGATTCACCAGCATCCGCGAACAATTTGGCAAGTACGGTGTCAACCACCCTCATCTGCGACACAGATATAAACATGACTGTGATGTGATAGGACGAACCACCTACTTCTGGTGAGGTCTTTGCCTTGCTCGAAGAAGGGCCAGGGTTGTCCAACCTCCGTTTCTTCCTCCATTTTTTGAGATATAATTTGAGCATATCCACAGCAGTAAGTTTGAGCACTTCTCTCAACTCCACAGCAGGAGGAGACGATTTCGTATTAGGTGATAGATGTGGGGAATAATTCAAAACTAGATTTGCCGCAACTGTTGTTAGTCCCGACCCGAAACGCAGGCGGGATAAAAGTAATGGTCAATGGGGTGAAAAGGGTTGAAAGGCGAAGAAGATAGCCTCAGAAACCGGAATATGAAACCAGATAAGAAATACTGGTATGTGTGCAGTGCGCCATAACGCGGGCACGCAGTGAAGTATCATAACGGGAGGCGGAAAGTGGTGAGGTAGAACAGAAACACTCACTGATATCGTCAATGGAAGCTTCCTTCGGCATGCGCTCTGCTACACCAGCAAACAAATTCAACTCATCATTAGAGCTAAATAGACTGCCACATAGTTCAGGATAATAGCTGATCAGAGCTCTTGGATCAAGATTTCCGTCGTAGAGATGTCGTCCAGCATCGTCAAACAGCGTTTCAATTAAGCATTGAAACCCTATTCGTTGATATACATAATTCAATTCGTCAACCTGTTGGACCACCGAATAATCATGCCATTAGTATCCTCGATGTATTCCCAACGGACGACCACGAGGAATAGCCTATGGACCATCACATGGCGTACCCAGTACATCTCACTTGTTAGATGCATGTGACTCCATTAAGCAACATGTACGTCCGTTCCGTACGATGCTCCCCCCCCAGGCGTGTGGTCAAAGGAAATACATGCCTCGTCATCATCCATGGTCAGTTTCGACTGTAGCTTCTTCCGCTGCTGCTCTGCCATATTAACAGCATCTTCTACCCTGTGGCTTTCCAGCAAAGCCTCCACTTGTGCGATTAGGGTTGATGGAAGTAGCGAGTACACTGAATCTGAGCACAAGACAAGGACATTTGACCTAGGGAAATGTAAGTTGCGCATGGAGTCAAGAAAGGCTAATTTTGTCGGTAATAAAACAAGCAGGAATGACTTCGGAGAGTTTCGTCCAACCTCGTAGTCGGAGGAGGACAAGCGGAGGTAATTTAATGAAATGAAGCCGAAATTAAGCGAAAAATGCGAAATATATACCGGCGTTTGTTTGCGTTATCCGTTATGATGACAAATCAATCAAATCTACTCCCTTACTCAACTGTAACGAGTGTGACCGAAGGAGGATAGATACTTATTATCAACACTCCTGGATGGTTGACATCGTCGATTCGACAAGATCCAATACCCGAGACATAATAGCAGCATCGAGGTTCAAATTAGCATGTTACATGAATATTATTATTTTGCTTCTCTATCTAACTAACACCGAACATTTCTGTCTCTTGAAGAACAACTTTAATATCCTGGAACGCGACAAAGAGATCACTTGAACTTATCCTCATTCCATTCACTTCAAGTTCTGGGTGTGAATATTCCTATGTTCATCGTGATAATCAGTGTTGTAGCACATTTGAAGTAGGTAACACAGGATCGGGTGTTCAATGTTCACCCCTCATGGAACTTCTTGCGAATATCCGCAACCTGCTCGGTGATCTTCTGGAGGCGTGTTTCTTTCTCAGCTGTCCGAGTATGGAGCCTACTGCTTCGATGTATAAATGCCACTGTAAGACCACAAGGAGCTCATTCTGTCGTGACAATAACCTGGAGTGCCATTTACCCAACTATCAGTATACAATGGTGTCCCAGATTTGACTGTCTTTGTTACGGAGCACCATACCAATAACCAAATAAACAATTCCAAATCATGTCCATACAGATGAGGAATGTCGCCATTTTGTCCGGCTTTATTGAGTAAATAAGTCCATCGGCATAAATTATTGTGTTCCTGTGCACTGGTAGTCTGATGGGATAACACCTTCGTTGACGATGGATAAGTCATAATCAACAACTATTCCAAAGCAATGCGCAAACATCCCATGATCGGTTTGGTATACCGCAACGCGGAATGACCTATGTAAAGTGATCAGCGAAGAATCATCATTCATTACTGGTGTCAGAAAATCACCCGTAACGCACGCAGTCCACGATGACATTATTCATGAACCATAAAGCTTGAAGCTTGATGTGGCACGCCTATGAGAAGTGTGTGTATCTGAACACGCTAGGTGCGGCAGGTAAACAATAGATCCACTGGATCAGCCACGAGGTAGGCGTCGTCACCCTCTTTCCGAGATGAATCCTCCTCGATATTCACTGTTGGTATAACGAGAGTGTTATTGCCATCGTGGAATAATCAAGTTAAATACATTGCAAAGTTCTGTAGTACTGCTATGCCTCGATTGACTCGTAGCATTGTGTGTTACGTACTCATAGCCTCACAAAATATTTGGAGTATGCAGTCGTACCCATTCCCATATTTGCAGCTGCAAGAATCAATATTAGGATTATGGACAAGTAGCAATGGATAGAAACTTACTTCTGAATTGTGTTTGCTATACGAGTCACCACTGAGCAGAAGTCTTCCGTAGAAGGAAGGGGTGGAAAAAATTGGTTCGATAGCAGAGCAGATTATTATACACTTGACACCTGAGGTATGCAAGTAGCAAAAGTCTCAATCATCTCTCAGACATCCATTGTACACCATCCTACCATGGGACTGGGCAACATGAAACAGGGGTGCTATATTCCACTGCTCCCATGAGACAGGAATGTCATCTCTTCCTTATGATACATGATTGCACTCTCGGCACATCATAACTCATTGCAGCTAGAACAAAGTCTGACTTGAAGAGGAGATGCAACAGGTAAAAACTGGTCTACTTGCCGGGAGACCATTTCCCCCTTTCGCCAAGAGTAAACCCATCATTGGTACAGATAGAGATCATGTCCTTGTCAAAAGGTGATTTAAAAGTTGCAGTGATCCTGCCTCAAAGTCACTGTTGATGGTTATGATCCTCTCGACAAGAACATGCGAGGTATTCAGGTGTACGCAAGCTCATACGAACGCACGAACTCTACAATGAGATGCTCATCCCCTGGCATCTCAAAGAAGCGACAGAGGTACGCTTAAGGATGCTGACAAGAGACTGACGACAAATGTACTGATACCGTGTATGTAAACAATCTCCTCTATGCAGATGGTGCGCATGTCTTGCTGTGCATGTCTTCGGAGTCTTGTAGTCTGTTGCTAAATGGTGGGCCTGGAGTATAGTGAAATTGTGATGGAAAACAGAATGAGAGGAGTGTGAGCGAGCGTGTTTCCTCGGCTCGTGCCGCGATGCCGGTCAAGTAGCTATAGCCTACATTCGCACGCGTGTACTGACGAGATGATTTTGATCAATTTGATCCAGCCTCTATGTAATAAACTCCTCCTCCTCTCAAATTAATTTGGCCTGATTGCGTAGTGGATCTTTGATATTTGCAGGTTTGTCATGTTGCTCAAATCTATCTCATGCTATCACTCACATGTGCGCAGATTTCTCGTTCATCGAGCTCCAAACGTCTCAGTCAAAGGCTACGGTTGGACTATAGCTCTGGCTCAAGCTTAGCAGTATATCAAGGGGTTGCATCATTTTGAAAATCAAGAGGGGATAGCATTTTAAACTGCTGCTATGCCGCCCCGTACTCTATATAGCTGCGGGGCATGGCTCTACCAAACGCAACCCCGAAGACCGAACTCAGCTTGACGGGCAGATTCACCACGTTGTTGCCATTCCAATCTCGGATATCTTTGTTTCAATATTCTAACAAAGATGTATGGACTGGCTCATGGTCGATATCCTGCTATCCAAGATTGGTTTGGTTTCAGAGTCTCGGTCTACGGCAAGTGGGTATACGAGTCCTGAATTTCTTCAGCACAGCATAGTCCTCCCTCCCGAGGGTTATGCCATTGCGCATACATCTCTTAGCTCTTATTAACGAACCTGGATGAGATGGTATAAAATCTGTGAGACTCCCGTTGTCCAAACCTCAACTGACCAACGACAACCTGACTCCCCTCAGCTACTACTAGGATGTCTGCCAACGACCATACTCCCCCATCATCCACACATTCAAACTCCGAACCTCTTTCGAAGAAAGGCAAAGGTTCTGCCTTTTGGTTATCCTTCGTTGCTGTCCTAGTTTGCATCTTCCTAAGTGCTCTCGATTTGACTGGAATTTCTACTGCTTTACCGACAATCACAGCGGACCTGAACGGGGGAGATAATTATGTCTGGATAGGATCTGCATACGCGCTTGCTAGCACGGCTATACTTCCCCTCTCTGGGTTATTAGCAGATGTCTTTGGCCGCAAACCGATCATGTTAGCCAGTGTTTTTCTGTTTGCTTTGGGGAGTGCTTTAGCCGGAGCTGCCCAATCTATGAATATGCTTATTGCTGCTCGAGGTATGTTTCTGTTTGATGTGTTTAAAATTGCATCCCACTTTTTTGATCATTGATGCTTACCCGTTCTACATAGTCGTTGAAGGATTAGGCGGTGGAGCCATCGTCAATTTAGCTGAAATTATCACTTCGGATCTGGTACCACTTGCAGAACGTCCTCTTTACCAAGGAATAGTCTCCATGGTTTGGTCACTCGCATCTGCCATTGGTCCTCCTATAGTACGACTTCTACATCTCCTTTGAAGTTTGTACCCACTAAGTGTCAATTTTTTCAGGGCGGAGCCTTTGCTGAAAAAGCATCCTGGAGGTGGCTCTTTTGTGAGTAACATTCGTGTATCCTGTGCTTGCATGAACCATCCTCACTAATTCATATGATGGGCACAGACATCAACCTTCCATTGACTGGTATCGCATCTGTCCTTGTATTCTTCTGGCTCAAGGTCAAAACACCACCCGGTTCTATCATGAGCAAACTCAGAAGAATCGATTGGATGTTCGTATTCATTCCGATATAATTTACTACGGCAACTACTGACATTGAATATAAATCGACAGAGGCAATATGATCGTTATTTCAGGAACGACTCTAGCCATCGTTGGATTGACGTTTGCAGGGATTCGATACCCTTGGTCATCTGTTCAAGTCCTCGCACCTCTCATAATTGGAATGCTTCTTGTTTGTGCTTTCATTCTCTACGAAGCGAAGGTACCAGAACAACCGACAATTCCATGGGAAGTCATCAGTAATTCAACGTCTTTCAGCGGGTGTGTTCAATCTCATACTTCTCAGTCATCTTAGTACTGGTACTGATATTTACGGCCTTCACAGATTCCTTTCTGTTTTGATTCACGGAATAGCTAGTATTTCAATTATCTGTAAGCATGATTATTCACCTTCGTTGAGAACCTCACATTCTCATCACCCATAATTTACAGATTACCTCCCCGTCTTCTTCCAAGCATGTCATGGGTCTTCTCCGATTCGGTCAGGTGTTGAAATATTTCCAACCGCTCTCGTCATTTCTCCGTTTGCATTTATTGCAGTAATGTTGGTTCAAGTTACGAACAAATACCGATCTTCAAACGTCATCGGATGGATCCTTACAACTGTCGGATTCGGTCTCTTATCTCTTCTACGAGCCGATAGTTCAACGTCTCAATGGATTGGATACCAAATTCTCGCTGCTGCCGGTATTGGAATGTTGGTACGTATTCACACTCTACGAATTCTTAGACTATAGCTAATTTCAAACTATATTTCAATAAATTGATTAGTTCCCCGTCCCAGTATTCCCTATACTCGCACCTCTCCATCCTTCACGTTCAGCATCTGCACTAGCATTTTTAGCATTCCTTCGATCATTCGCTCAAACATGGGGAATCACCATTTCAAGCACAATCCTTCAAAACGAACTCAATAAAAAATTACCTGCTCAATTCGTCCAACAGTTCCCTGGAGGCGTCGAGATTGCTTTTGCTGCTATACCTGTTATTCGTGACCTTCCTGAACCCCTAAGGACGGAGGTTCGTGAAGCTTTTGCGATTAGTATGTCTACTATTTGGAAAACTATGGTTGGAATCTCTGGCATTGGAATCATTTCGCTTTTGTTCATGAAAGAGATTCCGATGATCACATACACGGATCAGACTTATGGCTTGGAAGAGGTTCCTGGAAAGGTAGACGAGGAAAAGAGAGTGGTGGATGTCACAGTGCACGTGCACTGTAAACCCCGCTCGTCGTGAAGTTCACTACCAATGGTAATGTAAATAACATCCCCACTACATAGGGTAGTGGTGAAAGTAGTGGTTGTGATTCCGGCGTGATTTTAACAACCAAGTATTCACTACCGTAAGAAGTGGAAAGAGCTACTGGGGATGTAAAGCCAAATACGACATGAAAATACCACTGAGTGTCGCGAAAATCACAACAATCGTATGGGTATCACCTCAACTCGAGAATCAAGCAAATACTGACCCAAGGCTGGCCTATTCCTTGAAAGTGAACTGCAAATTGTATATATACAGTGGTGAATGCTTGAAAGAATCGAAAAATGAGGTATATTCTTGTAGTGGGTACAGACAACAGCTCAAGGAAAGATCGAGAGATTCTCGCAGCAACTCATGACTAAATGCACAATCTGACAGTGATGAGACATATGTACATGTTAGGAAACAATGAATCGTCGAAAGGAACATACCTGATCACACTTCCTCGGAGTCAATCCCAGTATCTACAAAAACTGCCCGCGACAGAGCTCCGCTTCGGTCGATGATAGCCCATTGTTTACGGTCGCATATTCTTCCTACTAAACATTGGATTGAGTTGAGATCAACGATTTCCAATGGGCCAAGATCTTCGTAGTAATGGATATCAAGTTCCTTATGGCGTTTGTTGACTCTGCAGGTGCGGATTGCAGCAAGAAGGATTGTCTGCGGAGATGACTGTGGAGCCTCCGGTTGATGTCGAAGGCGTACTGCCAAGATGCGTTCAAGTTGTCCGTAAAAGGTTTTTGGTACCAGTTCTACTGCACGTCGTCGAGAATGAGCATTTCGGTCCACCAGCATCTCATACTGTGTAAGAGAAAGGATTGGCAGTTGGATGACGATGACCAATGACCAGTGAGAAGTAAGGAATACGCACCCGAACAAATGAAGCATCGCGTGAATCCTCTCCTCTACGCTGAAGTCCCAAGGAATGCACAAGATCTCCATCTTCAAAGATTTGAACCTTTCCCCACTCTTCATAGTCCTTAGGAAGAACCTCTCGCACTTTCGCTGGAGTAGTATTAAAGCGAGTACAAAGATGACCAGTGACTTTGGTGAGTAAAGCTTGTGAAAATATGACAGATGCACGACGCGGTTGAAGCAGAGTGCAGGTGGCATCTAATTGAGACAATTGGAAAGTCAGATAAGACGTTATTGCAGTACTTAAAATGAGACTTACAATCGGGGAAATTTACACCTCGAGCTCGCTTGGGAGGACCAAGTCGAAGCTGATCTTCGATGCTATATACCAATTTAATATGTCTAAATCTTGCATCGTCAAGAACAAAGCGATTGAGTGATGCATAAGGGAATCGACGACTCCGAATTGAAGGTTGGAGCCACCCGCAATATCGTTCCATTGGGAATGCCCAATACGCCCAAACTGGTCCCATTGCGGTGATCATATCTGCAAGATGTAACAAGGCATGAATGGTGAGAGGGCATGTTGAGAGTCGTTGGGGATTATGTTGATAGTATATGCTAAAGAGACAAGTTAAAAGTGAGTAGTTTCTAAATGAATCAGGATACACGCACTCTTCATATTTATTTACCCATTTTATAAACCCCTCACGGATCTCTTCTACTTCATCCAAGGTGATATTGAATTGCAGACATTTGTTAAGCAGCTTGACAAGGTCAACAAAATGAGTATAATACTTTGTGGCCTTGAAGCGACCAGAAAGAAGTACAGGAGCGAGGTACAATGACCAGAACGATCGCATTTCAGCAGTCCAAGATGTCTTGTCACTAGCAACGTTTGGCGGGCGAGGTCCAAAGATAGTCGGAATAGTTGCTCCAGCAGCTGCACTTGCAAGTCCAATTGATTCCCATATCTTCTTGTCGATTTTATAGTCTTCGTTTCCCTCGTCGAGACTCTTGAATTCACCTGTCCACAAGAAAAACAGGTTTTTGATGACATTCTCCCAGAGTAGGTGCATGAAATCATAAGGGAATGAATGTGGAAAAGATAGCGACGAGAGGCAGGAGAGAATGCATACACCTTTAATCCCATATTCCTTTGACAGGGCATCGGCTTGAGCATTATTGGGTGCTGATTGCACATCTCTAGCTTGCTTCATCATCTCGTCGTGAGTCCGCAAAGGAAGATTGGCTGGGTCATAGATCTTGGTAGCACCCTCCAAAGCTTGGACCGAAGGGTGATTGCTGCGGTCGAGAGGAATGTAAAGGGTGGCTTTCCGAGCTCCAGGACTACTGACACCACGAATCTTGCACCAACGACATGGAGATAAAGCGTTATGTCCTTTCATCTGCATAACCATAGACATTGCAGGGATGTCTCCGAAGACGAGAATGAGGTATGCACGGAGAGTAAAGATAGCCTCCGTGAGAGAATCCCAAGCAAAGACTCCAAGTTCCAGCCTGAGAAGTTCCTTCACCAGAGGCCATAGAAAAGAATCAAAGTCATGAGGTTTTTTGGGACCGGGAATAACACCAAGAGAGATAATGTACTCAAGATGAAAGCGAATCTCCGGAGGGAGGTTGTAGTTGAATAGGATTAATGGCCAGCACGTTTTCTTGCGACGACGAAAGGGAGCGAAACCATCGGTAGACAACCCAAGTGCGATGTCACGTTCATCATCGAAATGGTGATGAGAATACTTCTTTCCATTTACCTCAACATTCTTCCCCAACAACTTGCGGTAAACCTCTCCATCAAATACATCCGATATCTGTCCTTCAATGTGTACATGCTCCTTTGCGCGATACTGCATTGCCTCGGCCATCTTGACGTTTGATAGATATGCTTTGAGTCGGGGAGTGAGAGGGAGATAAACAAACTTTTGTCTTGGTTTACCAGAGGTATCAAAACGAGGTTCATCACAATATGGACATTGGTTCCGATCATTATGAGGCCCGGTGTAGCAACAACAGGAGTTGATGCAGCAGTCATAGATTTCGGGTTCAAAGTTTGAGAGCTTCGTGATGTGAGATAGAGTTGCTTTCCAAGATTTGACACCGGCCTTTGGAAATGTGTAAGGAAGCTTGGCGAATGTCTTGCCGGTAAGATGTTCCTCCAATTTTAACCCAAATATGCGAAGGGTTTGAATGTCATCTGCACTCAAGTCTGCAGCTATAGCCCCAAAGATAGATTGTAAATAAATGAAAAAAGATCATATAAAATTAATAGTACATACCTGAAGGTGCATGCTCTCTAGCTCTGCGAAAAGATTCATCGACAAAATCCCAGTGTGAAAATGTGTTATACAACATCTCCTCCTCCTCCTCCTCCTCTTCATCCTCCTCCTCTTCATCCTCCTCCTCCTCCTCATCATCATCATCACTGAAATAATCCTCTACTGTTGCCTTATAGCTTGAAGAATTCCATCGAGCTTGCTGTACTGCACCAATAACCTCTTCTTCATTGTCTTCGGTATCTGTATCATTTCGCAAGTGATGATCTGTTGAAGTGTGATGAAAATCCGAGTCAGGAAGTGGTAGAGATTCAGGTTCCAGTGGGAAAGAAGGATGATGGTGAATAGAGGATTCGGAGATGAATGAAGTTTCTTCATCCCTATCGGAGGCCTCTGGACTAGAGACAATATCTAATTGAGAGGCTTGAGAATGTGTCTTCGATGTAAAAATGGACTTGGTTATTGACGAGATTGATTTCCCCATTCGACGGGCTTGATCAGCGAGTAGAGAAGCCTGAAGGGTGTGAGGTTGCTCTCCATTGTGATGCCGAATTTCTGTTCGAGGATGTACAAGTTTTCCACAACCACATCTGCATTGAACTTGATTCTTTTTCTTCTTTACTGGTTGCATTATTGCAGTGTTGAGGAGTCTTGAGACATGTGCCTGGATTTTCGTATTGATTTTGGTGGAATGGCGGGATGGCGGGATGGCGGGATGGAGGAGTCATGTATAGATAGTAGCACGTGTACCAAATCTTTCAAAAAGATGTCAAATAACATATAAAATCAATTAAAAATTCTATCTCTCTATCTCACCAGTATCCACTCTTGTAGCATTCAATTCACTTGCTACTTCACACTCTCTGTTATGGCACGGGAGGGGCCAGTACATGGAAGGAACAAAAACGGCAGCCGGAACAAGACAGTTTCCCCAGAAGAACGTATGGTTAGTGGTCCAGCTGTTAATGTTAACGTTGGAAAGAAAAGCAAAGTAGTGGCAAAGGTGAGAGACTTACATCAACATACATTCTCAGAGGTTGTTAACGGTGATAAAACTGGACCTGATACATATAGACACCTGCACAAAGGTTAAAAGAGCTTGAAGAAAGTCTAGCAGATCAAAAGGCTCGAAATGATGCTTTGCAGAAAGGTCAGTTCATGATTTAACCTTTGATAGATGATTGAAAGCAACTTATGTTGTATTTTTCACCAAGCTAATGAAGACATGAGCTCATCTCTCTCCCAGTTGGAAGTAGAAAAGGTTGCTGCCGAAGCTGCTCTTGCTGCGGCAAAAACCTTGTCTTCTGACAAGCAGAAGAAGACTAAAAAAAAGGCTATTGTTGTCCCGCAACCCAAGTCTCTTCGGGGAAAGCTACCTCAGAAAGCACAGATATCAGAGGAAAAGTACCACGATATTCAGGTATGTTTTATCTTACAAATTCATATACTGATCTCACACCATTTGTGAACTGTTATATTTCCAGCGTGTTGTGCGAGACCAAGTCAACCGATGTCTAGACACTACTGTTATCTGGAAACATCAAAATAAATATCAAGTATCTGAATTTATTCATGAGGTACGTACACTCTTTAGCTTTAACTTGAAGTTGACAACCTTGGATTGATATTGATCTCTTCAAATTATGTCACCGATAACAGTGTAATAGGATTATTCCATGGCTTACACGCTATGAGCGTGACTGGCTCATCATTGCAATAGCCTTACAGTATCTGGGAAACCGTCGAAAAGGTAATGATTAGTAGTCATATGCAGACATTATAAGCAAAATGTTACTTACCTGTATTTGAAAGACCGCTGGAAGAAAGTCAAGGCCAAAACAATGGCAACAAGTAAGAACACAAGTCGTAACGATCCAAAGTCAACAGTTCCAGATACAAATGAGGAATCTGAACACTCAGCTGAGAATCGTAAGTGATTTTGATCTCTCATGATCAGAAACAAAGTGTTGCTAACAGCGATGTAATTGATTTCATCATACTTCGTATCTTCAGCCATATCACTTGCTCAACGTTTGCCTCGACCTCGACCTCGTCCATTGCAAACAAAATCAAAGAATGCAACAGAACCTCAGAATACTACCACTCCTAGTACCAATGCTCAAGATGCCACGGCTAGTGAAAACGAAGATGATGATCACATTATGGATATTGATACAAACTCTGGCGAAAATGTCGACGGTGGTACTATCAGTGAGCCTGAGTTCGAGGGGAGGGGTGAAGATGATGAAGATGAAGAATCAGATTCGGAACTTACAGACATGGGGGATTCAGACTAAATAGAAATGTGTATAGAGAATAGATGGTATACATGGCCAATTTATGCTTCGTTCATCACTACAAATTGTGGTGAAATCTGACATGATATTAGTTGTACTATTCACCACAGGAACTGTTGTTCTATTTGCAACCTATGGTGGTGGTATGGTGGTGGTTATTTTCATCGCACAAACCAGTGGCTATTTTGACAGCCAAGGAAAGTCATACTAAACACTACATTACCGCTACCCAACCTCTCCAGTCTTTGGTAGTGAAATTGGACAAAATTGTGTTGATTTTAACTACACAAACCAACGACAAAACGTTGTTCATTTTCCTACCACTTTCACTACCAAATGTTGCGAATATCCCAACAAAACCACTTCCTACTCACTACAAACTTGGTTGTGAAAATCACGACGAGTGGGGTTCACAGTGGTGGCTGAGACTTAGATTCTTGGGTAATAACTCTTTCCTTTCCATCACGCAATTGACACCTCGAGGCTACCAACCGCCAAGAATTGCGCCTCACCATATCATACTTACAAGTTTCGTGCCTAATAATCTTTTATCAGAGTCTCAATAATTTCTCCCAATTTGCATACATCATGATACAATTACAAAATTCTCTATGTATTGTAACAACGTTTGGGACCAGAAACCGTGTACCCATGAATAGCACCGATTTCTAGACCTCCTAGAGATCGTAACCCTGCACCTCATGAGTCTAAGAGTGAATCCGGTAAACTACTAGAAGAAAAGAGAACATACAATTAATTACACTTGAAAGAAAACATGCGACATCCGAAGACAGAAGAATAACAGGAACATGGGTAACTCGACAGTGAAAGAGAGAGAAAAAACCAGGGAGAAAAACGTCTATGATCTATGTCCATGAAAAGATAGAAAAGGCGGAGGACTGCAGTCTACGTCGCGTGACCGTTTCCGTTCGATGTGACTTCCTGTGCCTCTTCAGCGGCTTTTCCACGAATGCTATCCAAAATTTGCTGAACGCGAGCGGCAGATGCATCAAGAATAGGCTGAACACGGTCTTGAACGGTTTCACGAAGCTTATGTGCCTTGTCGGGCAGAGGGTCTGGGGAGGTGAGGATAGCAGAGACATCGTGGATGGCACTCGAGAGGTGGGTTGATATATCATTGAATGACGCTTGTACGGCAGCAGGTAGGTTCGCGGTGGAAGTCTAAGAGAGTTTATTAGCAGCTGAAAGCTGGAAATAATGCAAAGATAAATCCTCACTTGTACTTTCTGAAGCTCCTGGAGCATCACATCGCTGACACCATGGATCTTCTCCTGAGCAGCACCATAGCTCGTAGACGCGATAGCGTTTACTTTCTGGGCAGCTTCTGTGGCACGCTGGACGAGAGCATTCTGTGTCTTGATCTGGTTGACCTGCTCGGCGGAGTAAGAATAAATCTGGTCTCCGAGCTCCTTAGAGAGGAGGAAGGCACGTTGGAATTGATACTGAGGTTGTTCCGCAGGAGCGCCCTCGGTTGGGCTAGCGGCATTCGAATGAATCCGCTGTTCAAAGTAATCGACAACAGGAGCAAATCTCTAGATAAAAACACGCATATATATGGTAAGTGAAATGCGAGCCAATATCAAAGATAGTAGCGGCGCTTACCTGGTCGATTCCTTGAGCGACATTCAAAGCTGGACTTTTAACCTTCTCATCGATGGTCTTGTTGGCGACATCGTAGGCGTGAGTGGTAGTACCCTTGATATCTTCAATGATGGTTTCCGGGGGTGTTTTGAAGGGATAGGGGTAAAGTTGTTCCACTTTGTCCAAACCTTTGTTGGCGAAGCCATCAGCACGAACGATGATAGGAGCGAGACGCTTCTGGATTGGCTCGGTATAACCTAAGGCTGCCTTAGAGAACCCTTCGGCGTATGCGTACGGCGTGCGAGTGTAAGGGTTTGTCGACAGAGTTGAGTGGAAGACATCCAAGGAGGAGGAGACTATTGGGATGGATGCCACCCGAGAGATGATTGTGATTTCTGGAGGAGGCTGAGGAGCTTGCGTTTCTGTTGCCATCGTTCTGCGCGACGACGAGTGGTAGACGAATTGGGAGAGAAAAGGTGATGAAGGTGAGAGAGAGAAGATAAGCAACCTGAATTTTGCTCGAAGCACAAAATGAATTTATTTAACGCGTCGGGAATTCGCATGTGATTTCGCGATATAGCAGCCACGTGGATAATTGATGGCATCTCTCGCCACGACCTTCCGACCTTTCGTCATCTCGTCTCTTTCTTTTCTCTCGCTAACACGGAACAGCTTGTGCTCAACATCTTCTCCGAAGGCTCTCGACAATTCTGGTTCAAATATGTTGCCTTGTTTCAACATTTTATTCTTCTTGGCCGCAGAGGCTTGTGATAACGCGCATGGCTGGCGGAGGTCCCAGTATCGTCTGGCACGGTCCAAATTCTGAGCAGCATGAGCTCAGTGCTTCCCCAGCAGAATATCTGACACGGTGCTAGCAATGTGATAAACAATCCAGCTGAAGACATTCAGCCAAATCTCCGCCCTCTGGCGAGATACCCCTCGCCCTATTTTTATCTAGCGGCTCCATACAAATCGAATTTCAAAAGTGAATACGAATATCTAACAAGCACTAGTGCGACACCACAGGTACTGCTATGGAGTGCTCAACACAACACGCCCCAAATACTTCAGCTCGCGGTAAGGTTGTACCGCTTCATCGATATCGCATATTGCTCATTTTTTGTCGCTACATATTAGATCACCGTCCGATCTGTAGAGTACATGTATTGTTCTGTACGTATTGCGAAAATTTTTTCAAATCCCACCCATTCTCTGACGTTGTTCGGTGTCTTTTTCTTATCAGGTCCAGCTACTCATTGGCCTGTTCAAGCCTAATCCCACAGAGATCTTTCTACGGGGATTGCCCAAATGATTGCTTTTACTTCCGCCTTCCTTCCGTTGCAGAACTGCTCTCGATTTCGCAATGATCGGATCGGTCTGCGCCATTACAGTATATTGTGTACTCCTCCTATCAATGTCAATTAGTTGTAATGCACCCTTTCCACTAGTACTAGTGACTATCTTATACCCAAGAGCTCTTCCTCTCCTATTCGATTGACGGCGGAACGTTTCCCTATTCAACCCCAACCGTGTCTCCAAGCTCACCCCATGGGGAATTTAAATGAATTTCTCGTTCGGCTCACGATGTTTTCGAACATAAGTAGATAGCCAAAATGGTGCATAAATGTGTAGCAATTGGTTAGTCCCAAATCTAAACAATCTGTAATACCTCCAAGACTCCAAGTCATCTGAGTCGTATATAATAAAACTATAGTGTTGTGTACAGTAACAATACTGAAACCAATTCCATGAACTATGGTCCTACCCAAGGAGCCTAGATTCAATATCGTACTGGGATGAAAAAAGAGTGTGAAAAAGTTCCGTGACCACCGCAGGACTCGAACCTGCAACCTTTTGGTGCCATTCAGCGATCGAAGCCAAACGCGCTACCATTGCGCCAGGTAGCCATGCTCTTCGTTACTTGTATCGCTACAAGTCGTATCAACTAATGAATGGAATGTTTGTTGATGATAGCTGCTATTT
>JABYQP010000057.1:0-89311 GCA_022606235.1 Abortiporus biennis
ATATTTGGAATCCAATGTGAGTATTCATGTAACTTGCTCTTTGGATTATTGATATTTATCTGCTTCCTTCTTTTGTTCTCATTGAAGACTCTTCGGATAGGTGCATCGAAAGACTTATGATAAATTCGAAGCAATTTCATTCTTTCTGGACAGGACTCGGAGGTGCAGGACACTGTTATATTATGGAGGTAAGAATTATACCATTCTTGAAGAGTTGTCACGTACGAGACGAGACACTCACGATCTAGTAATTGTCTAGGATAGTGAAAATAGCCACACTCACAAAGAAAGTACAATGCCTTTGAAGATGCCGACAGTTTTTGTGGTATTTGGTTAAACAATATTAATTTTCCTTTAAGAGTGAGGTCTTCCTTTGCAAAAGCGTATATTCCGGAAAGAAGAAGAAAACTGCTTTCACCGTCCTTTGAATCATAGCACCTCGAAATTCATTTTCCCGCAAGACAATGATTTCATTCGGTGGCTAAGTCACGGTGGCTTATGAAAGGAGTCATAAGTACTCTAAGAGAAGTTAAAAGAGATAAAGAGAAAGTAAAATTCGATTCAAAGATGATGCAGGAATTGACTGGGACTCATCAAGGTTGCTTTGTGAGTACACCGGGTCTTAAGGCTTCAAAACGTCTATTTGTGAAAGGAAAGAAACTGATTGACTTCTTTCTTGATTCATCGTGGTAGAAGTAGAAACTATCCTTTGAAACCGCGTCAGAAACGCTCATTGAAATTTTGCCACTACACCGCCGTTGTGACAATGATCCACTCGGTGTGGGTGTGGGCCGGAGAAAGTGTGATTTTTCTGTATGGCATTTTGATTTTTATGAAAACTTATAAATACGGCGAACTCTGAAGCTAACAGGTTCGACATTCTCCCCCCTCGGACTCAGACGACAACTTCTTGTCGATCAATCAGTTAGTCATGGACTTTCACATTCATCGACGAATTCGAACTACTACTACTACAATACCATGGCAAAAGAACACTTCGGATGGTGCATTCGAGTAGGAGTCATTCTTTAGTGGCTCCGTAAGTTTGTCTCTTCGTTCTTCTCGATCTTGCTATCCTTGTCTTCTGACCTTTGTTTTATTTTCGTATCCCTTCCCTTCCTCTCTCCTCATTGTTGATACTACCATTATATTCACAGGACTCCACTCCAAAGAGAAGGAGAGAAGAAGAAATGACCAAGCCTCGATGGGTAAGACCGTGATCATTTCAATCATTTCTTACTTACTTTAGTCAACTGCGACAATTTCAGTTGTGAATGGTGGACGTCCAAGTGCCAGGAGTATAAAATAGGTGTACATTCCATCCAACAAGAAGCACGAGAGATGATTCCGTCGGGTTTATTCGTTACTAGCCGAAACGGGTATGTGTATTTTTGATTTTTTTCTTCTTTCAAATATCTCGGCACTGAAGAGTAATCTGTCACTTCTGATTGTAGAAGGGTCATACAACCGAACCCATGGATGTATTCGAATAAATGATCACCTCCAAATACGCCACCCCCAACTCCGATTCCCTGTCTTCGTTAACGAAATACGAGTCACTCTAGTTATGGTACTCAAACTCATACCCCTAAACAATGGCGCTCGCTCGTAAATTGTAAGTCCAATCTTTCTTTCAATGCAATGACACTCAGACGATTGAAAAGCGTATCACCTTTGCACCTGTTATCCGATTTCATTGACGTTACTTCAAAGCTTTCACTTCGCCTTAGTAGTAACCGGAGTGGTCCTAAATCCACAATGACAGTGGAGCCTCTCGGTCATCTTCTGATGATTGAAATGGTGATTGTACGTGAGTAGATGATGCCGGTGGCGGGGTGGGGTTTGCTTGACATTCGTGGCTAATGCATCTGACATCAGGATATTAGCTCATCCTCTTTGAAATCTCATCATTATGAATGCGCCTCCGAAGAGGGATCTTGTCGATCTTTTGATTCGGAATGAATTCCAACTTCGACGGTGTCCAACTGAGTCATGGTATGAAGTGATGAGCAGTGAGCTCGTTGTCAGACTAGTCTGTTGACCAATTATAGGTAGGTATGTAGACTCGGATTTCAGTCTCTTCGTGCTCGTAACTCTCAAGCCTTGCTGATTCTCAGTCCTTGTTTGCTTCTCATAGACTCGGACGATCAATATCGACTACTATAAAGATGCAAGCAAGATTTCCAGGGATATATCTGCAACAAGTCATATAATGCTCCCTCACACACCTTCTATGGGACGCGACGAGAGACCGTCAACTCAAAGTTCAATGGGTTTATCGGATCCCCAACGCACAGACTTGGATGTGAGGTGAGGTGGGACATGTTGAATTGCCCCGGGACTCAAACTCAAAGTAAGTCCGAATGAATTTGTCGTTTCTCATCGACGTAACGATATGAATAGGACTTCTTACACAGAGACGGTGGTGGAAGGATGGGAAATATCCTGTCTTCGAGAACTTGGATTGAGTGATAATCAATAATGTGGTATTTCAGACGATGAGGATGACGATGAAGTTTTACTACTGCCAGGACAGTGGTAGGAGATCGACTTGAAAACTGTTTTTATATTATTCTTGTCAATGGGGTTCCATTTAATTACAAATCATTCACGCTGTAGATATCACTTCATGACGGCGGCACTGTCACTGTATTATCCAAATCGAACCGTTCCTTCCTCCTTATGCCTTCAATTCCTTCACTTGAAAATCTAGACCAGTTGTGGTTATAACGAACGTATGAAGGATATCATGATGGACATTCGATCAAAAGGTAAATCACGGTGATCAACTTCTTGAAATGGTACTAGTGAGTACTAGTAAATATATTTCATTCACGGTAACTCTTTCTTCGTCTTCAAGTACTCATAACTATGCAATTTGGATAATACTTGTACACGGCAGGATGACTTGGAGGAGTGCTCGACGTATGGTGTTTGATTCATTTCATTGTTCAGTTAGCCCTGAGATCAGAGTACTGTGTATGATATGACCAATATTGGATTTCATTTGTACTATAACTCCAACCTGGTCTCTCAATGCTTGACGTTCGACTCTTGGATCCTACTATTGTAAAAACAAAGGTTCAACAGGAAGGTCTGATCCGTATTGGCTGTTCTCCTGACACTCAAGTTCAATGTTTCTCGTTCAACACACTGATCACGACAGTTCTCAAAGCTATTCCTGCACTCATGCCGTCCTAGGATACGTTCACATTTAAACTTCCAAGTCAACTTCCGAACAGTTTTCCGGCGTAGGCCAGAGTCGGTTTGCGTCTGAAGATTCAGTGTAGGCAGTAATACCTCCTTCAACTTTGTTCGTTGTTCCTCAGCCCGTGATGATTGAATGTGAAAGTGTCTTCCCTTTTTGTTTAACCATGCTCGGGTGGGAAACGCATCGATATAATGAATGGGTTGGGTACGGCAGAGTAGATGAGTTCTTGGCTTTGGACTCGTCGATTGATGATGAGAATATATGAATAAACTCTGGTTGGGTTCTCTTTGTATTTGTATAACGTCTGATGTGACGATCTGGACGTGGGCGAGTTTAGGGTGTTGCGATAAGTATTGGGAGCTACGTTTGTGATCCCTATTGCCAGGAAGATGATATGACATCATAGGTATGTGGTTGTTCTGAATATGGATAGGACGTCTTTTCTCGTGTGTCCACCTTCCGATATACTCTCTTCATACGGGAATGAGCACGCATCCAATTTGGCAAGACAGACGCGTCATCGCTCCTGTCTTCATCGTTAGTATGCGTCTCTGTCGTTTTGTGATAGTGGTCTTCCATACTGAGAAGAAACTTAACTGAGGGATGTTTTGGGATATGGATCCATAATCCAAACTCGTCATTCGTTGCGTTGTGCTTGATCCATTCGAAAGACAATTCAAGGTGTGCAAAGGACGTTGAGCGCCTCTGAGTCCCCCAACCGGGTAATCGCACACGTGATCGCGTTAGCGCCTTTGTTGGATTTTGTCAAGAAACACGTTTTGGTGTTTCGGTGACATTCTCTGTCTACCGTCCATGACGGTCTCATCGTCTTCTACCTCAAGTCTGTAACAACACCACCATCAAGACATACGAGAACATGGACTTTACTCTCACACAGGATACCTCTACCACTGTCCGTCTTTCCCTCCTCTCCTATCTCATCCCAACTGACCTCGTCCTTTCCAGTCCACAGCATACAACTACCATGGCTACTCTACCCCATCTTTCTCCTCTCACAAACAGTTTTGGCTTCGAAGATACCACGCATGGACAAAAGCTGAGCACACCGACCACGACAACGACTCAGTCTACGATGGCATCCTCCACTCTGACGATCACATCCCGTCTTCTCTATACGATGAAGACGAACCACATCCACAGCCTGAACAAGCGGACGACTCCTTTGAACAGACGACATTCGACCCAACCGAACCTGGCGTTTATCCACGTATGGGCAACTTGTCGTACGCTCAAGATGAGAATTGGGCCAGGATGGATTGGATGTTGAGAGGGGTCAAGATGTGGATTGTCACTAGATCGTTGTTTCAATGGGCTTTAGCTTCAACCCCCGACACTTGCTCTTCTATCCCTCATCCAGATTCATCGTCTAGACG
This sequence comes from Abortiporus biennis, assembly GCA_022606235.1. Classification (NCBI taxonomy): domain Eukaryota; kingdom Fungi; phylum Basidiomycota; class Agaricomycetes; order Polyporales; family Podoscyphaceae; genus Abortiporus; species Abortiporus biennis. Next base: position 4,606 of record JABYQP010000057.1, read on the forward strand.
ACATAGCGTCTCTACTCAATCCACCCCCTCTGTCTATTCAGACATAGACCTTGATGACACTACCCCCTTCTACGCTCCTACCACCTCCACTATTCCTGACGACGGCAATTTCACCGCCAACGACAATCAAGATGAAACGGGAGACGACGACGACGTGCAAGAGTTTGTAGGATATTCAGAAGACCTCGAATCTGACCTGGAGTCAGACGCAACGCTCGTTGATTCAGAACAAAATTCTCCCCTTGGACTCTCCAATTCTAAACAACTTCCTCCTCTATTCTTACCTCATCATCATCATCATCTATCCCATTCTACATCATCATCATCGTCACCCACATCTGCCCAGTCTATTACCCCTTCATCTCCATTCTCAACGTCGGTCTTCTTACCTACCGACGATGACTTTGGATATTCTGAACGTCGACATCGAGAGGAGGAGGTAGAAGGAGAGTTTAATTATATTCGTCGAATACGTATGGGACAGGTTGATCAATGGAAGTACCTACTTGGGATATCAACAACCTATTCGTCGTCGTCGTCATCATCTAAACCCTTGATTTCTGTTGGAAATCATCTCTATGACGCTTCATCGGCTTTGATAGACGATTTCTTGTCATCATCGTCATCTCGTTCCATCTCCTCCTCCTCCTCAACAACGTCACGACCTTCATCCTCGTCATCATCATACAACTCTAACCCTACTCATCCTCCTCCACCACCAACAACAACACGTTCATTATTAGTTGACGATTCAGATTCGGAAGAATTTGATATTGAAAATTATGATCATGATTTCGAACATGATTTTGATTTTGATTTTGAAAGGGATTGTGCTGGAAGTGGGTATGGGTATATTCCTTCACGTCCTCAATCTCCAAAGTTTTTCTTTTTGGATGAGGATGATGATGAGGGGGGTGGCGATGGCGAGGAGGGGTTGATTTATAATACCCTTCATCATCAGCAGCAGCATATACGACAAAGGAGTTTGAGTCCAAAGTGGCGGTTTCATGATGATGAGGAGTAAGTGGGGATTTATGATTTATGGACGGATGGATGGGAAGGATTGTTGATATTTCGTTAGTTAGTCCTGGTTTTTGACTAACTCGTTCATTTCATTCATTCATTTCGTTTCCTGGATCTCGTTGGATATTGATTATTGAACAAGCTTCGCTAGGGTCGATGCCTCCCTCGGGTTTTCAATGTTCTCTCTCTACCTCTTCCTCCCGTATGACTATTACTCTTTGTACCTTGTACCACCTTACTTACCTATAACGATAACGACGACCATTTGATGACTTGCATGATCATTTTCTATACCTATTTTTTTTTTACTACGTATATCTATCTATGTATTGAAATTTTTGTAATAGTACATACTAGTCAAAGTATGCGCTTGGTCGGCGGTCGGTCGGTTCTTCTGTGTACTTACTAAACTCGTCCAGTCGTCTACCTTTCTTATTTGATTCCAGAAGGCACTGGTGTTCTTTTCGTTTTCGCCGGTATGTCCACGAAACGTTTCACATTTCATTAGTACTTAGTATTAAGGTTTGTCAAAAAGTACTAACTAGATCTTCTCCATCATACTGGTTAACGTTTTACTCGAAATTCGAGTCGTGCAAACCTTCGAACTTTGGACAAGACTCAGATGTTTCGAGTCTTTTCGACACCCATTTCAAGTCCGAACTTGGACTTGGTAATATTTGATAAAGCATTTTTCTTCCAAAATGAAGTTCGAGATCATCTCTCGATTTTCTCCGTTATTTCTGAAGAAAGATGGATTCATATGCAGTGTGTCCGAAATCACCAATTGCAAACAACCCCGCATAGTGTAACGTGTACATGTACTGCTAAAATTCATTCATCCATCCACTGTCATCCCCAGGCTGACAACGAAAATTCTCTTTCAACGTGCTATCGACAGGTAACTGCGGTCATTTCCTGGAACGTGAAGGATTTTTAGTGAGTGAAAGGTGATCATACGTGGGCCTGCTAGTTGAATGGAGTCGGTAAAATGAGATTGTGGTATTCGGAATGAATCATGATTGGTTTCAACATAAATACTAGTAATAGATAGCTTGAGGGAAGGATAGTATATAGACTGTGAATACTTCTGCATAGCCTGAGTGGTCGCAAACTTGAAGTCTATCTCAATACCGTTGCGAGGAGGATCATCTATGTATGTATGTCACAAACTCTGGGTTGATACCGCGAGCCTGCTCTGGGAAACTCGGGATTTCAGATTTGTGGAGCTCGATTCTTGATTCATTATTGTAATTCATGAATCTCAAGCTCGAGCTCAGATCCGAAAGTGAGTTTTCAGGTTTTTTTTTACTGCTATTGACCAGTAGATACGATCCTTCCTTGGTTCCGATTCTATATGCATCTTGTTCATAATGTGACTTAAGACGGCGAGTCGCCAAAATATTGAACCCGGTTGTAAGTAAACTCATTCTCCGAGTCAGCCTCTGATGATTCAGAATTAATTCTGCTTCAATCGAAACTCCATTGAGAATTGAAGAGCTGATAGGTAGTCTTGGATTTCCGAGTCAATGTGAGGAGGAAAAGTGGAAAGTGAGGATGGGATGGGATAGGAAACGATGAAGTTGCTAGGATGTAGGTAGGAGTCGGAAGTCTGAAGAAAATAGATTAATGTAGATGGAGGTGGAGGTGGGTGTTTGTCGGAAGGATGGATTTCGAGTCTTCATGAATACTACTAGTAGGGAAGAAGGGACACATATACACAGACCACTGTGTTGATATCGAGAGACGAAATCCTACAGTGGATTGAGAAATGTCGCCACTGGCAGGACAGAAGAGAAGAGGAATTGGACATAGATGGAGGTAATTGTGTCGTGAATGAGGGATTGAGGTTATATAATAACTTCCTACTACTTGTTCTTGACATGCGTCCCCGAATCCAATAGCTGGATACCTGAGTCCAATGTTGGGATTTTTCTCGTATTTTTGCTGTTGTCGAATGGACGCGAGTCTCTCTGTCATTATAGCTTAATGGCTGGGTGGCCCATCCAGCTCCAACTGCGTATCGTGCTACAGATGACTGAGTTTCTTTCCTTTTGGGATTATGGACTGTGACTAGTCTCACCGATGGCTCTGAAGGAAGTTGGGGAAGAATATCTTGCGATAGAGAGGTGAAAATATCGGCGGAATGTTCAGGGGAAGTATGAGGAATCATCGCAGATGACTATTGATTTGAACAACAAGCCTTGTGACATTGTTCGTGTCGAAAATATATGCTGATCCTGCTCCTGTTCCTCTCTTGATGTCACACTGAGAATGACTTGGATTCCGTAGTTTTCTAGGTCTGACACTGTACGATTTTATTGGTTAGACAGTGTTGGAATTGTTCTGGGAGATGAGAGGGGAGGAAACTTACAGATGATGACTCGTTTGTTGTATCGCTATTGGATATGCGTGTTCTTGCTCATGATGAATGAAGAGGATGGTAAAGACTCTGAACGTGGAGGGAATGGCAGGCATTCACTGTCTGTGATTTTGACTTTGACATCTTGTTTACCATCAGTTTTTCACTGGAGAAAGGGCCATATATAACATCCTGAGCTAGTAGATAACCGGGAAGAAGAAAGGAAAAGAAAAATGAGTGAAAGTAATAGGGATTATGGAGTAGAAATGATAGCTTACCTATCGGCTCTAGATACAGGAAACTAATTCTCTCGTCACGTTGGCGAGTTCGAGTTCCATAAATCCACATAATCAGGAATTGATGAACGATGTAAAGAGACTTGAAAAGAGTAGTGGCGAATCTCCGAAAGTTAGTATATCTCCTTTTCTTTGTGTCGATAGTAATATACTCACCTCTTCGGCCATCCCATAGTTCATTTGTGTCCATATCCTGATTGCATGAAGCGAAAAAACACCTATGTATCGACCAAAGATGTATCAGTATCTCTGCCAGGTTGAGGTCATTTAAAATGAAGCGATACAACTTACATGTGACATAACTGTAGTAAGTTTTATCATACATGTAGATGATCCGTCCAAAGCCTGAAATTGTTCATACTCTCTCGGTATTCAGCACCATTCGACAAGGGAGGTGAAGCGGTTCTCGTCGAATGAAGTTGGTGAGTATATCAATTTATGCCTTTCCATGCCGATACTCTACAACGAAAGAATTTCATCAGATTAAACAACCTTGGACAGGTGAATTGAGATGTACGGCTTACCGAGCATAAGAATAACCAGCAATGGCGTGTGCCTCGCCATTGGAGTGGAGAAGGTGTACGAAAGCAAATTTGTCGTGGTATTGTAGGATTAAAGGCCTTCTGAATACGACAGGTATGTAGTAGATATATCATGTTTTCAAGTTGATAGTCGAAAGCGGAGAGGATTGAGGATGTGAGGATGTGAGGAACGATATGAGAGACACGACGGGTTTATAACTGATTTTGTACTAGGAGGAGCCACTCAATGATCAAATGGAGCTTTGACGAAGAGACAAAGAGAGACTTAAAGGAACCATTCGTTTAATTCGAGATTTTACAAAGTTTTGATTTTGAAAGTTTCAATAGGTCAAGGTCAGACATTGAAACGAAAGGAAAAAAAGGGAGAAGAATCGAACTAAAGGAGAGAAAGCGGTAAATGCAGGAAAACCTGAGAAAAAGGATGAGACAAACAAGACAAACGTCGAAAAGCGCAAAGAACAACTTCAATAGAACAAAGAATGTTTCATTCGAGTAGAATACCCATTTTGCCATTTCCGTCATTGAAGCCACTTAATATCTTGAATTCGTGAATTGTTGTCTTTTAATGCGACATAACGAAGTGCCTTTGTGATCAGTCGTTCATTTCCATTTTCACTTGAATGTTTCTTGTCTAACGTCTGTGCTCAACACGAGAACCTTTCCGGTACAGAGGAATCGAATAGCTGAGAAATAAGAATTAGACTTGGATATGGTATTGAGAATGGAAGTTGTAGGGACTGAAAACTGAGATAGGATTACTGTTAGGTCGAGTCCAGATTTGAAGTGCGAAACGCTACTCTTCGTTTGTCAATTTTCCAAAAATCTGCTTTGAGCTGTTCGAAAAACTTTGCTTACGACTCTGAACTCGACAAAAGAATGTTTTCTTTCATTTGAATATGAGATTTGTAAGAGGATCCTGGTAATCGTATTCAAGTACAAGGTGTGACCCATCGAGAGAAATTATGTTTGTAAAGAGGGAAATCAAACACATTTCAGGCCGAAGAATCAGCACTGTGACTTCGATTCACAGTGAATCAAGGATACGTTTGTCTGGTATGCATCCGAGACAAGAATGTAGTTTGTTGATATTGGGTTTTCGTTTCCTGTGGATGTCCGATTCCACTTCGGTGTTTTTGTGAATATGTCCCGCTGTTGTGGCTGCACACAATTATTCAGAACTCATTTGGGAATTGGAAGGACATATATATAAGATAGGTTTCTTTCGTAAACTCAAAAAAACTCATTCTCTCTTTGTTGTTTGAATTTGATAGTTGCGGTGTAGGCTCGGAAAAGGATGGATGGACGGGATGCAATACCCAATGCCTCAGAGGTTGGTAATTCGATGCTACCAGATAGAATACGAACGAGTACATGAGGTGCTGATAGGAGCAGGATAAGGGAAGGTGAAGTAAATAGAATCAATGGAGGAACAGGTTTGTCGCTTTCGGAAACATACTCAATCTGAATCAATCCCAAAATCCAGATCCTGCAGGATGGAAATAATATCAATGAAAGAATTACACGGAGAATGACAGGAATACTTCAAATTGCTCGAGTCTTTACAACTATAATAAACCTCACTATCTATCATAGCATATAATTTCTAAGATAGATAGAGAGGTTTATGAGGGTCGAGAAGAGGTGCTGGGATCTGTATCAGCCTATCCCATATTGCTTCAATGAAGAGTGAAGTTGAGTCAGTAACATCCGTCGATGGAGGCGTGCATTTGATATCAATGATAGATGTTCTTAATGCCTTTCGACGTTTGTCTTGTTTGTCCCATCTTTCTCAGTTTGTCTTGCATTTTCCTCCTTGCACTCATTTCATTCGACAGATTACCTTTTCACAAAGTCCTTCTCAAGCATTAGCAACGAAAGATAACAATTCGGGAGTATTCACATTCATAGCAATGTGGTGTGGCCAACAATAAAGGGTCGTTAAATTCCACGAGTGGCTTCAACAATCAACGGAATTCAAAGGGCATTGAATTCAATGAAGAGATTGATTATTCGGCGAGCTGAAACGGTCCATCTTTTGTTTTTGGTTTCGTCTGTTCAATGGGGCCGTTTGTTTGTTCGTTCGTTCGTTTCACCCTTTTCCTGCAGTTTATTTTCTTTCTTTCTTTCTTTCTCCCCTTTTGAATCCTTTTTTTCGTCGCCCTTTCGGTGATTTTTCACATTTCATTTACTCATTCATTCATTCTTTGTTTCTCTCTTCACGTTCGTTTGCCACTTTGATACCATCCATCGCTCAGAAAGCTCTAAACAAAAAAGAAAGGACAAAGAAAGGTTGCATATATACACGAATAAACATTTGTATCATTTATACAATCCCAAGTTTCAATTCAACGAATGAATCCTTCTTTTGATCCTTCGTCAACCTTTCAGAACGTACTCAGATCCGTATAAAAACCCCTCTCATCCTCTCTCCTCTCTCACAACTCATTCATTCTCCACATGATGTCGTATATACATACCTCGCCTGTCATCAAATCCTCTTTCATCTACAATACCACGACAAATTTACTATGCTACACCAATTTCACTGCAAGTTTAAGGAGATAAGATGTCTCAGATACTCCAGACTCGGAGGTAACCCGTCAATCATTGACTCGTTGTAGTTGACCCACTGACATTCATTCATTTATTCATTCACAGGTTTGACGTTATGCAACAAAGCTTTCTTAACTTCGCCGGGGACAAGAACAATATAGTATTCGTTGGGTAAAGGTCAGTATATCTAGTAGATATTATAGTACTACTCCAAGTTCGATCTTGTCGCTGTTTTTGCTTACTTACAATTGTATGGGTGACACAGGGAGAATTAAAAGCCGGCTCATCAACCCTCCGTCGCTGAAATCAACACCTGACTAGTGCGGATATGAAAGTCCTCCATAAAAAGTCATGACGGAGCTTGTATCACACAGTAGGTCTCCTGCAACAATGGGGACTTGGATTGATCTCACAAGAGGTAAGTTTCCGGTCACATTGAAGCTTATCTCCCACATAAGGCTTGACTCTATCTCTGTTACCTCTCGCGCACATGGGTATGAAGCAGAAGAATACAATGTCTCGCATATTGGTACGGACAATACGTTGAACTTCCTCCCGACTTGAACCAAAACTTGTAGAACAGGTGCTGTGCAAGTCGGTCGTACTTTTCTTGCTCAGAGAAGCACAAGAATGTCAAGTGTACCCTCACGATTGAACCTGCCAATTGCGAAGTCAGTATCTTGCTTCTTCTTTTTTCATGAGGATTTACAGTATCGCTTATTCGTATCGTTGTGTTATGACTCAGGATGGATGTACTGAGAGCACGGGTGAAGACAGAAGTTAGAAACGAAAACTCAGTCGAAGTATCCATGACTATTCAAACATTTCAAGGTATGCATTCTCTGCCAAGTTAGTTCTGTCGAAATGAAGGCTAAAATCCGAATCGCTACATAACCAGTCTCTGATGGATCCTATCTACTCCCGACCTCGCTGTACTTTCCCCTTCAATAGTAGAAGGAGGATCTATATAATACGCCGACTCAGGAGTAAGCTCAGAACACTGCTTATCCTCGTCCTATGCTCATGTGCTAAATCTTAGCGATACTGTAAATCCTCATGAAAAAAGAAGAAGCAAGATACTGACTTCGCAATTGGCAGGTTCAATCGTGAGGGTACACTTGACATTCTTGTGCTTCTCTGAGCAAGAAAAGTACGACCGACTTGCACAGCACCTGTTCTACAAGTTTTGGTTCAAGTCGGGAGGAAGTTCAACGTATTGTCCGTACCAATATGCGAGACATTGTATTCTTCTGCTTCATACCCATGTGCGCGAGAGGTAACAGAGATAGAGTCAAGCCTTATGTGGGAGATAAGCTTCAATGTGACCGGAAACTTACCTCTTGTGAGATCAATCCAAGTCCCCATTGTTGCAGGAGACCTACTGTGTGATACAAGCTCCGTCATGACTTTTTATGGAGGACTTTCATATCCGCACTAGTCAGGTGTTGATTTCAGCGACGGAGGGTTGATGAGCCGGCTTTTAATTCTCCCTGTGTCACCCATACAATTGTAAGTAAGCAAAAACAGCGACAAGATCGGACTTTGTGTAGTAGTATAACTCGTATAATGTAAGAAACCAGGCGATTTTGTTTGGCCTTATTTGGAGTTTTTTGTTTTCGCTGTACTGAACGCCTCCTGGTGATGTTCCTTTTGTCCTTTTTCCTTCTGTACTAACTGTTTTTGCCTTAGTAATTAGTCGTATGATCATTTTTTCCGACGAACCGCGATCGTTGCACTATCAACCTCACAGATTCACGATACGATGTTATGTTCTCTTCCGGACTCGGAGCCCTCTGCTCGAAAGTTCAGGTTCACTGGCATAAACTCTGAAGATCTCAGTAACGATGGATACCTGCAACCAGGAATTTCTTTAGATATATGTGAGTCAATAAAAAGATATTTTCTTCACCGTTTACTAGTACTGATGACTTTGTCTATATTCAGATCTTCTAACCATTTGTTCATCAGAGATACAAACCGTATCCAGAATACGTTCGGAATACAGTGAACGTTCGGTGTTTTGCTTCCATTTGAAATTGGGGAAATCAGGTTTGTTTCTTTGGCAAGTCCTTAATGTATATTGAGTGAGTTGGTATTCAGTTAATTTTTTGCATAGTTCGACTCGAGGAGGTAGTATCGGGGCATCTCATCATGTATTCGTAGGAGTTGCGATCGAAAAGACAAAAAGATAGAAAATACAAGGAGATCTGTTGTTAGCTTTCTACTGCATTCTATTGTGATCGTCCGACTCCCTCTTCCCTCCACTTCGATAACTGCTGGAGCTTCTCAACTCAATGGTTCGGCGGTGATATGGTTCATACGAAGAAGGATCCTAGAGATATCAACTCATCAACACTGTTGGTGAGTTGAGTTCACATTTGGCCTTTCTTTGCCATTGCGATGATATGAATATTGACATTGTCGTTATCGAATATATAGCTTCATTCAAATATGTATCACCATGAGCATCAAATTCGGGAGTGGTACAGACTCGGTAGGCATCCAACGATGTTCACATGGGACCCACGTACTCCACAGCAGAAGGTTGAGCATTTACCCGTGAGTAATTGAAGGTGAACATAATGGTTAGGTTTTCAGATATGTTCTTTACCTTAATACCATTGAGCTATCTACTGTTACTTGCCAAACTGTCAGAATGTTTTCGATATGATTGTGGCTTACATCATCTATGAAAACATGTTGAACTCCAATTATTACCCCGAGCCATCAAATAAATTTTTCGCTGGAGCGTAGCGAAAGCGTCTTTTGTCTACTATATCCAACTATGGGGTCCATTGGTGCCACAAAACGCGTCGTTTTGCATGCAAGACATGCGGCCACATACTTCCTTCGAGCATATCATCCTCTCATATATATATCCTTAAAATCAGACAAAACCTGGTAAATTGCTGCGGTTATGTTTAATTGTGAGTTCTCAATCCTTTCGGTCAGCTCAGATTGACTACCAGATGGGATGTGGGATAACCTATATTATCACTCAAGTCATCGAAAGAATTCTCATTCTGCCAGTGTACAATTCTGAGGGATCGATATAGAATTGTTTGTATCTCGCCTCGTGTATACAGAATGATGTAATTCTTACTATTTAACAAGTTCATCGAGCAGAACGGTGATTGCGTGGAAAAGTCAAATTGTAATCCATTGTTGACCTCAGCGCTCCATCTGAGTGGCCTTTTGGCCAACGAGTTTGTTCCATTCAGCCCCCACCCACATCTTCTGTTCTAAAAGTGAGCAATCGAAAATAAGAGTATGTAAATCATTAATCTGAACGGTAGATGCTACATTACTAACGATTGTTTTTTTTACTTCCCAGCAAGTCAAAGAATCCGTGGTGCTTACCTGTGGCCGAGTACCCTGCAGCATCTGAAAAAGACAAAGAGAAATGTGAATTCTGTGCTATAATTTCTGTTTATCATAGCTCTGATTACCATAGTCTCTCTTATGTTTTATCCACTACGATGAATTTAGATTATTCGCAATCCATGAAAGGTGTCAAGAGCTCGACACGTTCCGTATCTTTCTCACCAAAACGTCAAGTCGGACTCTCTCATTCTAACAAGAGGTACGACCGCCGTAATGCAGGATTAGACTTCATCTTGCTCTGTGGTGGTAGCAACGACGATGACGAGAGCAACGAGGATTCACGCACTGGAACGACTACCATGGGAACACAGAAAAGTTTGGAATCCAAGCCACTTTCGAACGACTCGTCGGTATTTGATTCCGCAGAGGAGAAATGTGATGCCGGTAATAGTTCTCTCATAGTCGATGGAGACCTTATTGCGAGAGTCCTGGAAACTGGCTCTGCAGACATTGTGGATGGCGTGGAGGAAGACGAGGGTGTCAAAGAGAATTGGGTATGGGAGGAAGATGAGACGTTCCCGGAGGCAAAGATAGGAAAGCGAGGAAGGAAGATCAAGAGAGAAAGCATGATCTTTGAACATTTTAGGATCGAAGATCAAGGTTTTGAAGAAGGGCGTTTCAATAACGATAATCCGAATTTTAACATCGGGAAAAACGAGGTTGAAAACTACGGAGCGGAAACTCTTCATACGGACGACCCAGTAAAATTTCATTCTTCCACCGGGACCGAATTATGTGTTGAAACACATATCTCATCCCAACTTCCCAGAAACGAGGCCAGTCGACGTAGATTCAGTCTAAAGCTCAACGTCGTTGATGAGGAGGATAACAACGAGCACAATTGGGAATCTCGTTATTCTCGCTGGATGGACTCTTCTGCTAAACCTTCTGACGAGCTGGACTCCTTTGGATTTGTCTTGTACAAGAAACACAGAGATTGGTAAAGGTATATCCATGACTACGAGTCTCATTTTCATTATTATCGATGCCTATAGTTATTCTTTGTTCATTCGAGTCTTGACAGAAGCCATTGCTGGGTAGGCCAATGTGGCTACCATTTTGTTTTTACCAATCATATACTCACATGGCTATGAATAGCTCGAGTGTGATTATTTTGCATACACTGTAGAATCCCTTCTAAGAGTTTCCAAGATACATTTTAGCACAATGATTGTCGCAGTGACCGGTGCCGTTTTCGGGTACATATTGGGTATCCTAAGATTATCTATAGCAACAGAAAAAGGAAGAAAGTTGCATCGAAAAAAGTAACGGGTTGTAATCCATTGTCCAAAAAACTCATGATTGAGCCACACACATCGAACAAAAGGCAACCCGTGTGGATTGCCGCTTCGGGATGGCTCTGTTTCCTTGATTAGGAAAGATATCACAATTTTACAGTGAGTGTCATGGGGATTGGTGTGTTTTGTTCTCTAAATGTGCGATACATTGAAATTCTATACAAATTTAAAGTTTGGCCAAAGGCTACTATAGATCACGAGTCATAATTTCTGAGCCCATCTAGTGCAAGGTATAAGAAGACCCTTTTTTCTTCATGAACTATCATCAACAGTTCCTCTTCTATATCCATTCCCAAATCTCGCAGGAAAAACATGTTCGGTCTCCAAATAGAACAGCTAGATCTTCCTGAAGGTACGTATGCTTATTCGCCAAATATTCGTGTTTGACTCATCGGATAGCAATCTACTAGGTCTCCCGACAATTCGCCTGGTAGGAGTAACAGGACCGGTAGAGGTCCATATAGTCACCGCAGAAGAACGTGCCGAACAAGGTACGCCTGAGATAGAGCTGTGAAATTTGAAGCTAACAAGGGTCTCAGAGCGATTTGTGCGTTCATATCGGCGAAGGACGCCAAGAATGAGTAGATATCGAAGGACGTGGAAGAGACTGATATCCCGGAGAAAGGCTCGGATGAGGCGGAGGGGATATGTGCGGTGAGAGGAATTCCAGCCATTCATTGACCCAGCCTTTGTACAGTCCTTCAATAGAGATGTCGGTATATATACTGACATGTGTATGGCTTCCATCTTGAAAAATGCGTCGAAAAGAAATGAGTATAATCGTCTAATCTTTACCAGAAGAATCTTCGTACCGCGTTAGATCATAATTCTGATGAATTGACTCGCGAGATTCAGGGCGAAAACAATCGATGAGGGATTCAAGCAAAGGAGCTAACTCTCCTTTGAAAATTCAGTTCTAGACTGCAATAAATAAGAAAAGTGGCTTACGATGTTCTATAGCAGGAACAATTTGAGTGGACAAAAGACTTTGTCGTGATATTGCAGTGAGTTTCCAGTGACGGCAGTTCGCGATCTCTGTTCAGATAGACACACATTGTTTTGAGGGAGAGGACCTGTATCGCGTGTTTGTTTTTGACCAGCATCAGGTGGTTATATGCGAATATATGTGGCTCAAGATGCGAACAAAGGATATTGACCGCCACTTCATCCATTACAAAGTATCTTTGATATACCCGGGATCTGGCCTCCTAGATTTTGTTTGTAGCGTAGACCTTATGGTCAAATTCCATCTCAGAGAACTGAGTGGCCCAGGATTTTATGCCAAAAACGTTGGTTTATCAATCTCTACGTGCATAGGAATACAAAGAAAGATCATTCGGTGATACTAACCACACAAAGCTTGAGAGTTCCCGAGATCCCCTTTCTTTAACGTATATCTTTATTAGTCTTCAGATATTGACACATATTAAAACTAGGCTCATTATCTACTTACCATAGGATGCTTGCTATCATTGTTCTCCTTCATCCTTTCAACGACTTCTTCATTGTGTTTCACACGTATATTCGATACTTTCATTGTCCTAACTTTCTGTTTTTCATCAATTGTCGCTATAGTTTATGGAAAGGACCCTAGCAATTGACAATCGTATAATTCAACTGAGTCGTTTATATTTATGGGATATCAAATATTTGGTTGTGAAAAGAGGCCACTGTGGGCCTAACCGCTGGCTGGCGGAGAACCAATAAATTCTTCCATGGGCCATCGGAGACAGTTTATGTTGTATCTCTCACATTCACCCTCTCAAAGATAGATCACATGGCAAAACAATTTGTGGCGACTTCTGCAACGTTTTGTGATATTTGGCCATTGTATCTATTTCTTGCATGCCCGCTCCATTGTCTACTACAATGAGTATATGGTTGTGAATGGAAAGCGGCACAAAATGCCTTTGACTGGGCCTGTGGCCAATCTTCAGTGTGGCGCCATTTAGAGCAAAAGGTCATTCAAGTGTCTTGCTTTATCTATTGGTATGAAGCGAGGTTGAAGGAAATCTAGATTAGTTTTGCAAAATGGAATAAATAAGAGAAGGTTTTGCAGACATATCCCCAGTTTTGCTTCTCAAAAAATGTGTGCATATAGAGAAGTCGTTCATTTCTTTACTACATTACCGCGACAAAGGTTTCATACGAGCACAAAGTTGGAATTACTTTAGTGAAGTTCTGTTTCTACACCTTCCCATATTCGATTCCTCACCTTTTCTCCGTATCTAACAGATTGGTACTACGACCTGTGCGCTTGTTAAGCCACTAAACAAGATATTCCATCTTACTCCAATTCATGCCAGTCGCGACTCAATTAAGGGGCCATTTTCCGGGAGAACGTTTTTTATGACCGAAATAATATTACAGCTATGGAGACAGAAACATTGCTACATTAAGCCAAGAACTCGCTTCCAAAGTCCCTTTGGCTTCTCCTCAGTTTGCGCATCATGAATATCCTTCTTCCACCGCTCACTCCCAATGAACTTTCCGAACTCATCACAGCCGATTAGATGAGAATCGGTGATATCAGGAGCATCAAATTCCTCATCCCCCTCCGCATTGTTGTCCTTCACATACTTGGTGCGACAAAACTTGAGCATCAAGATTCTCTTCTTTTCGGCACGAATCTCTTCTTCCGTTTTGGAGGAAGCTACCTTGTCGGATATTTGAGGCTGATTGGTGGGTTGCAGTGGCTGCATTATTCTTGCCTGCATCTCTTCAAGAGGAGGAATGATTACGTTGGTGATAGGGCAAACAAAAGGCTGCAGTTCAGGATTAGGCCTCATTTTCTCTTCACTACAGAGTCTGCTTTACTAGACGTACCTTAAAGCTCATGATTAAAATATACTAAAATGAATTGAGTTGTGTTTGCGTGAGTGACCTACTATATACTGTGAACCAGCAGTAAGCCAACACCGTCAAGGAATCAATGGAAGTACACTTCGTTGTCTCGAGTAATGAGAAAAAAATAACTCCTAGTAAATGCGGAGCTACTCACACTATGTGGTCTTTTAACGGCGACAATTATTTACAGATGTAGAAACAAGAACGAGAATTTACGGGAGGAAAGATGAGGGTCTGGGTGAAGGGGAGAAGCGAAGACATGAGGCTTTAAATATTGAGAAAACTCCGAATATCACTCCGACAAAGGCTCGCTCAATCAACTCCGCTGGCTCTAATGGATTATAAGCTGCTGAATTGACTTATATCAAATTTTGGAATCACGCACAAAGCTCTCAGATTCTATTTTATTGTGAGCGAAGCTCTAGGGACTTGACAAGAAAAAGAGGATAGCGAGGAAAGAAATCCGCAGAAAACTGGACGTCTCCTCCGTTAGAATTATGTAAAGCACGATACGCTTTAGTCAATACACCCAGTCCAAATTACATGTACTGTACACGGACGATATCGTCAAGTGATAGATACCATTACTCCAAAATAAACAAAAATCGTCTTCAAAACATCGTCTTCAACCACTTCTTTATCTTCTCTTTTCCATTCATACATTCTACCGGTTTGAAATCCACATCTTTATCTCTTCTATATCTAAACTCTGACAAAACTTGTTCCTCGACTGGAATAGGATAAGCAGCATCTTCTTTGGTTTCTTTTCGTCCATAGACCATTCTATCAACCATACAAGATCGCTCCAAACTCATCGCATCCATAACGATGGGAGTCGAGTACCTCCTCAGGCTCGGGGACAACCAATATTTGCTCATTACCACCTTCCTTCTTTTTGTGTTTTCCATGAAGGAAATCACGAATAAACTTCTTCCTTCTTTCTCGCTCAGATTTCTCTGGCGTCATTCTAGGATGCTGATCACTAGACGGATGGGGTTTCAGTGGCGTAAGGAGGAGAGTTTGCATTTATTTTAATGAAGGAATGACCACTTGATGGAAATCTTGTAATATCTAGAGATACTGACCTTTCCCCAACGAATACTATATGGTTCTTGTCCCCGGCGAAGTTAAGAAAGCTTTGTTGCATAACGTCAAACCTGTAAGTGAATGAATGAATGAATGTCAGTGGGTCAACTACAACGAGTCAATGATTGATGAGTTACCTCCCAGTCTGGAGTATCCGAATCCTTCTCTCCTTAGACTGACAGTGAAATTGGTATAGCATAGTAAATTTGTCGTGGTATTGTAGAGGAAAGAGAATTTTATGCCAGGCCAGGGATGTAGATACGACATCATGTCGAGAATGAATGAGTTGTGAGAGAGGAGAGAGGATGAGAGGGGTTTTTATATGGATCTGAGTAAATTCTGAAACGTTGACGAAAGACCAAAAGAAGGATTCATTGTCTTCGTTCAATTGAAACTTGGGATTGTATCAATTATACAAAGGTCGACTTTCTTTGCATTCATGTATATATGCGATATTTCGTTTTCTTTCTATTTTGCAAATTTTTGCATGGCGAATGGTGAATGGTGTCAAAGCGGCGAGCGAACGTAAAGAAAGAAAGAAAGGAGGGACGAAAGAAAACAAATCGCAGAAAGGGGCGAAAAAACACACAAACAAACGGCACCATTGAACAAACGGAACCAAAAAGAAACAATGGACCGTTTTAGCTCACTGAGTAATCAATCTCTTCATTGACTTAAATACCCTTTGAACTCCGTTGATTGTTGAAGCCACTCGTGGAATTTAACGTCCATTTGTCGTTGGCCAATCCACTACTATGAATGTGAATGATTCATTGTTGTCAAATTTAAACTTTCGTTGAGAACGACTTTGCGAAAAGGTAATCTGTCTTGATGATGAGAGGCGGGGATTTGACATGGAGTTCGAAAGATGAATACTAGTTGGTTATGGTCGGAGAATCATCAATTTCTATCAAGGGAGGCGTGGTGGGAAGTTATGTCATCCTCAATCTCGGATGCACGTTGAATTGAAGGGGGGAAGTACCTTCGCTGTTGAACTTATGTATATCTACAATTTGCACCGACTCGAAGCACTAGGATAGAAAGTTGGAAGTGTAAGCAAAAAATCGTGTTGGAAGGCGACCATCCACATTCCAAGTTAAAGGTTTTTCTCAATGTCGTACTAGCGGATTGCAACTCCAAAGTCGCCTAGGCTTCAAACGTATTTATGTTTCAACACACCAAAAGTTAGTTGTCAATATAACTAACTCCGAGAAGACCCAGTTAAATTCACCTTCGGATTCCTGGAAGTCTGTGATGTATTGAGGTCGACATTTCGGTCATTTTGAAAGTTTTTTCTATATGCTGCTATGTATGATATATGATTGTTACTTCAAGTGTTGGTTTTTGTTTGTTCGTAGTTCATATTACTGTATATTTACATTTTTCTTTTTCCTTTTTACAATGCCGTGTTCCATGATATGGCGAGCTTATCCTCATTTTTCCTGTACATGGCGATCGAAGTTACGGTACAATTGGCATAGTAGAATTCGGACCTCAAATCCACATTCAAAACCTATGCTCATACACGTCTTGATTGAAAATATTCACAACTCGCATGAAGATGTAGGCTTTCGAAAGGGAATGCAAAATATCAAGCTTCAAGTTCAAGGTTCGGTCTTTAAGTTCAGTAATCATACAATGAGATTTTGGTCATATTGGTCGAGCACCGCACTAGAATTGAAGACGACGACGAGAGGAATATTTTGACTCGGATTGTCATTATTTGTTACATCGCCATCTTGCAACTCGAGCGAAAGAACGCCGGTGTAGACCAGAAACTGTGAAACCTGTCGTATCTTTCTTACCTAGCCACCCTTTTTTGTATTAGGATGAAGGCGATCATGTCATTTAAGTCGAGTGAGAACCATCAAAGAGAGTTTGGGAAAGAAAGGAAGCAAGGAAGAAAATGCAAAGAGAACGGTTGAAGGTGGAGAGAGGAAGAAACAGAAGCCAATGTCACATTGAAGAGCTGAAATGAACGAATGAGCCTGAAAACGAAATGAACTTACATAAACCACTGGAAGAGGATTCTGCCAGCTTTCAATGAGTGCGAACCAATACAGCTGGTAGTGTTGCGTGACTCTCCTTGAAGTAGATTGAAAATAGGATTTGGAACTGGAGTTGATCACTGTGGGCTGCTCAGTATAATCGATGAGCTTTTGGGATAGATTGAAACTTTGAAGGTTAAGAACAGCTTGTTGTACTCATCGACAAGTACTGCATCTAGGAGATGATGTCAGTGATAATTCTAAGACGACCCAACAAAGAAAAATGCGTATCGCGTAAAGTAGATCGCGGTAGGAGGACGACGAACGTTGGGGTTGGAGTGACCAATGTGGACGCGTTTAGGAGGAATGATGTAACTGAGAACCCAAATAACATCCATAGAATAAAATTCATACCATAGTGCGGTAGTCGAGAGTTATGTTTCCGACAATCGAAGGAGTATCAGAGGAGGCATTGGAAGGATAGAAACTGACAACGGACAAGCGCTTATTACCGATAGAGTATAGAAGATTAGATGCCCCAAAGATTGCGGGGTAGATATTGTGGGGAACGTTCCGAATGAACTTTGACCGGAAATTGATGTTGTAGGTGCCTTCATCTTCCTCTATGTTGACTTTAAACTGTTCGCATCGTGATGTAAAACTACAACATACATTCTCTCTGCGCTCGAGAAGCGTCGGCCGTCATCCATAGGCGTAGACATTTCTCTGCAAGTTCACGATATCAGCCAGTCCACCGCCAATCTACGCTGGTACAATGGAGCACCTCGTAAGTGAGACACTTTCTATTCCAACGACCACCACCCAACTGAGAAAGTCACAGTCATCACAATCTACAGCCGCAGTGAGACCTACCATGTTCACTTGTCCTCGCTCGATCCCCTTCGCTGGCTGTCCGAACATGATGTATTGTATGTTCCATATCTAACAAGATACACACAACCCTTCTTACCACCGTATTCAACACACTAGCATCACCCTTCATTTCACTCTTTCCTTAGCCTTTCTTAGTGCACCCTTCTACGCACCCGCCAGACGTACCTTTGCTCGCTCTCGTCTTCCTCCAGACGTTTTCAAACTGTACAAAGTACAACATATTCGACACGGCCCGCCCAACTATATCTTTAACCCACAGAACTAAACTGGGTACTTGCGGCGCGATGATGAGGGTACAGGATGATGAGTTGACAACGCTTTCAGGTGAGTTTTTTCTTCTTGTATCCAAACTTTGTGGTTCGCTAATGACATGAATGGGTTCGAATGGTTACAGTGTCACGGCCAGGGAAGTGGCCGTTCTATATATATTAAGCATCACTCTCCATCATTGTTTTACCTTGGCTTCTGTCGTGTGTCACCGTCTTCTGCTCAAAAGCCTGATACGATCATACTTTGCTGACGTTGTCGATCTGGCATGTACTGTTAGTCCTTGCAGACTCCAACGATGTTGTTGCAGCTCATCATGATAAATGATCAATGCCGTGTTTATTTTTGCATCATATTGCCCTTTTATGCGTATGTGTGTCGCCGCCTTTTGTGCATATGTTCTACTCAATTCAATCGTGATTTTTCTCTTCAACTTTTAGAACTCGTTGTTGGTATCCTCCCGATGGATTGCGTGTTCAACGTTCAATATCTGGATTGATATATTGTTCTTCTAGCCTCGAGGATGTATCATGAATTTTTGAAAGTGGATTCCATATATTAGTTCCAAGAATTAGAGAATCTCTCATCTAAACGAGGTCCGAATCAGCTCGACTTGGACTCAGCCTTTCTGAAATGAAGCTCGAGATCTCTGTATTTGCAAAATCGACTCTTTATGTCGGACTCTCCATTGTTTTGAAGTCCAAACTCAAACTCAAAAGATGAATCGTACTATGTGTCTGAAAATCATCAAAGATTGAAGTAACACGTCCGGTGTACTAAAACTCATCCATCCATCCATCACCACCATCATTTCTAGATTGAAATTCTCTTTCTAAACTTCATAGAGAGGTAGTCCGAGTCTTAGATCTTGTTCCTGTGATCATTTCCCCCGGGTTGTTGGAGGGAAAGTGAGGGACTTTTATCGTAAATATAACCTGAGGTAGAGATGTGGATGGGGGTATTCAGCATAATTGGATGGAGTTGGTTTAAACATGAATAATGGGAGCTTGAGGGGAGCATGTATCTCTAATAAACTCGGAATGCTTCTAAATAGATTTACGGCGTCTTCCCACCTGACGAATTGATTCTCCTTCGAAAATCCACGGAGAATTGAATACCTGGTTAATGTAGATGATAGGTCGTCTTGGATTTCTGAGTCAATATAGTATCAACTATGAAAGGGAGTTTGGAATGTGAGGGATTTTGGTCGAGGAGAGGAGATGGGATAGGAAACATCGAAGTTGTAGGATGGCCTGAGGTAGTAGGTAGAATTAGTCCGAAGAAGATGGATAATGTAAATGGTCTAGAGTGTTGGGAAGGATTGTATGAATTGGTTCCATGAATTAGTAACCAGTAGGGAAGGACGGGAATATAAAGATATGTCCGGAGCGCTGAAAACTCTGTGTTGATACCGAGAGAAGCAATCCTGCAGTGGATTAAGAAACGTCGCCATGAGAATAGAGAGAAGAGATCGAATATAGAGGGAGGTAATTGTGTCGTGAATGAGGGATGATGCTATATAATAACTTTGTACTTTTTCTTGATCTGTGTCACAATGGCTACTTCTCTGTGTCTTCCGAAAACCTGTTTCGACGTCGACAAGGAGAGACCTGATGTGTATTTTTGGATGATCGGCAGAGGTTCATGAGGGTACTAGAGGCGTCATATTCTTGAATACAGGAGATTTGGATAGGTTAGGATCCCGAAGTCCGATAGCTTGCTACCCGGGTCCAATGCAGGGATTTTTCTCGTGGTTTCGTTGTCGTCAAAGGGCCACGAGTCTTCGTGTGATTATATCCCATTGAGCTTCTACTGTGTATTGTGTCCCCACTGACTATGTTTCATTCCATTGGCATTCTGGACTGTGACCAGTCTCACCGATGGCCCTGGGGGAAGGATCTCTTTAGATATAGAGGTGAGATATCGGTAGAATGTTTGAGATGAGTATGAGGAGGCATTGAAGATGATCTTCAAGTTGAAAGACAGCGCTGTGACACTGTTGGTGTCGAAAATATATCCTCCTCCAGCTCCTCTTCCTCTTTTGATGACACATTGAGCTTGTAGCGTCCAGTCTGCTTCATATGGAAACCGACGAATGTATAATGAGGAGAAACCGTACAAGGACTTGATGGGTCAATTGAACGGATCGAGGGTGAACTTGGCTGGATGATAGTGGCTGTATAATCTGAATCATAGCGAGAAGTTTTCAGCAGACGGCGTAAACTGGATTATATCGTGCCGAAGGCCTGATACTACAATGATTGATAGGTTAGATGATTTTGGAATTATTCTGGGGGAGGAGGCGGGAGTGAATCCTACAGATGAGGTGCTTGTAGTGTCACGGTTTCCTGATACGAATGCTATGTGTGTTCTTGTTCATAAGGAATGATGAGGATGGTGTAGACTCTAAAAACGGAGGGTAAAGGGCTGGCATAGACCTGTACGAATGTGAGACTGTCCAGCATAGTGTTAAAGGAGTAGACTGCTCAAGTATTCTGTGTATCGAGTAGGAATACAATCATGACCATCTATGATTTTCACATCGATATCTTGTTTACCCTCAGTATCTTACCGGAGAGGAGAGGCCATATCTATCGTCCTGAAGTAGTAGGTCGCCGGGAAGAAGAAGGGAAAAGAAAAAATGAGCGAAGTTATGCGGATTATTGAGTAGAAATGATAGCTTACCTCTCGGCTCTAGATGTAGGGAACTGGTTCTCTCGTCACGTTGACGAGTTCCGTGAATCCGCACAATCAGGAATTGATGAACAATGTAAGGGACTTTAACAGAATAGAGGCGAATCTATAAAAGTTAATTTATATCCTTCTCTTTGTGTCAATAGTAATATACTCACTCTTTGGCCGTCCCAGAGCTGTTCGTATGTAGCGGCTTACTCCCTCAAAAACGTCACCTATTCATTGAGGGAAAATCTATCACTAATTCTGGCAGGTTGGTGTAATGTAAAATATAAAATAAAGCGATATAACTCACATTTGACACAGTGGTAGTGAGTTTATGTCCTTGTAGATCGTCCTTCCAAAGCCTGAAATTGTTCATACTCTTTCAATGTTTAACACTCTTTGACAAATGGTGTGAAGCGGTTTTCGTCGAATGAAGTTGGTGACTATATCAATTTATGCCTTTCCGTGCCGATACTCTATATAAGGAAAGAATGTCAGCAGATTTAACGACCTTAGGCGGATGAATTGAGAGGTAGAACTTACTGAGCGTAATTGTAACCCGCAATCATGGTGTGTACGTAGCCAATGAATCCAGCCAATTGTACAAAAGCAGATTTGTCGCGATATTGTAGCATCTAAGGCATTCAAAATACGACGAGTATGTAGATATATCATGTTTTCAAGTTGATAGTTGAAGGTGAGAGGATTAAGGATATGAGAACGTAAGAGACGAGATGAGAGAGACGACGGGTTTATAACTGATTTTGTATCAGATGGAGCGACTCCGTGGTTAAATAGAGCTTTGAAGAAGAGACGAAGAGAGGCGTTAAAAGGAACTATTCGTTCCATTTGAGGGGTTTTCCAAAGCTTTTATTTGATTCCGACGTTGATACCTTTGTTTCAATAGGGTCAGCCATTTAAACGAAATGAGAAAAGAGAATAAAGGCACAGGAATCGGATGAAAGGAGGGAAAGGAAGTTAATGCAAAACAAAGAAGAAAGATGGTACAAACAAGACAAACGTCGAAAAGCATCAAGGACGAACCTCAAAAGAACAAACAATGGCTCCACTCGATTATAATACCCAATTTTCCACTTGTACCATTGAAGCCACTCCACATGGTGAATCGTTTAATTGTCATCTTTTAGTGCTACAACGGAATATGTCTTTATGGTCTATCACTCGTCTCAATTTTCACTTGAATGTTCCTTGTCTAATGTCTGTGTTAAAGGAGAACACAGGCTTTCCGAGGTGAGACGGAGAGATAGGATATCTCAGAAATAAGAATTAGACTTGGAGCTGCTGTCGACAATGGAAGTTTTAGAATCTAAAAAACACAGATGGTATAACTGTGGAATCGAGTCCAGAACTGAAGGGCCAAATATCAAACGCTTCTCCTTCGTTTGTGAATTTTTCGAAAATCAGGTTTAATTTTTTTGAAGAATTCTACTACAACTCTGAACTCGAAAAAAAGAATGTTTTCTTTCATTTGAATACGAAATTTGTAAGGGTATACTAGTCATTATCTTCAAGTTGAAGGTGTGACACATGGAGAGAGACAAAGTTTGGGAAGAGGGAAATCAAAGACATTTAAGGCTGGAGAATCACCGCCGTGACTTAGATCGGTTCAGAAGGGGTCGAGGATATATTTGTCTCGTATGCACCCGAGAAAAGAATGGAGTTCTTTAATATTGACAGTCCATTTCCTGTTAATAGTAGTTGTCGGAGGCCGCTTTGTTTTCGTGTTGTACTAAGGTCTTTATCTTACAACCGATCGTGAATTTGCACCGCCGTCATGTCTGCATACAGTCATTTGATTTTTTTGGAATTGGAAGAACACACAAGATAGGTTTCTTCGGTGAACTCATCAGATTCATTCTTTATTTGTTGTTCGAATAGTGACATTGTAGGTTAACGAAAAGAGGAATGAGCATAATCTGCTACAAACGAAATATTAGGAGGTCGGGATTTTGGTTCCATGCAATAGGGGACGAGTATGACTGAATATCGGAAACAAGAGAAAAGAAGATACCGATAGCAGCAGGATAAGGGAAATCGAACTTGAAGTGAATATAACATATGAAAGAAGGGATTCGGGGCCTTTTCTAAATCAATTCCAAAACCCGAATCCTGCTGGATCGGATAGGGAAGATGATAAGTGCTCCGATATAAATGAAAGACTTACAAAAAAAAGTTCAGTGATTCTTCCAATTGCTTGAGGCGACATGATTTTCCTCGCAAACATGAGAAACCTCACCGTCTATCGTAGAATATAATTTCTATGATAAATGGAGAGGTTCCTGAGGGTCGAGAGGAGATGTTGAAGTGTGTACCGGATTAAATTGTTCTGAGACGAAGTCGTAGGGGCTACATCAAGAGCACAATTTGAGTGAAAAGTATACAAGGACTCATCCGACTCACAGTTGCTGGTGCTCGCAGTCTTAAGGATATTCCGTTAGATGAACTGAACTCTTGAGATCCATCTGTAGTAGGCATTGTCTCGCAAAAATCTCCACGTTATTCATCTGCAATTGAACAATGAATGTGTGTGATGCCATACAACAATTTCCTTGATCCCAACATTCACTGTCTCCAACCGAGCCACTACAATAACAAGGACCCAGAATAAAAATTCCAAGTAATGGATGTCGTGTAAAGGTGGTTGTGTCATATTTTCCATCCGACCCCAAAAGACGGTCAATGGATATCGTTTTCTTCATGCCAGCAATTGCATCTTCATCATTCAATGATTTTTCCTGGGGAATGAAGAAGGAACACACATGTCAGAAACCACATCATGCTGTAACAAAGGTATGCGACCTACCGCTTGAAAACATATAGCATCCTCTGTTCTCTGCCCCTTGAATGGCAAAGAAGTCGGAACCTCTACAGCCTTTCTCTTTTTTCCAAGAGTGGAGGACTCTCCTCGATGTGCGATTTCTCTCTGAGAAAGGGTAGGTATGTGGCATTGGACCACGGACTGAGCGAGGACGTGTGTTTGTATTGGTGTGCTCCCACCTGAACGCATTGTTGACGGCCCTGCAATGGCACCGTAGGGTTCCACCACCGATGTCATGCGTGGAACGAATCTCTCCCATCCTTTAACGCTTCCTTTGCTCTCTTCTTTCCTGCTGCACTTTCTTTCTTCGTTCCTTTCCTCTCGCATCTCCGATGGTACCCATCCATAGCCCTCATATTTCCCCATGAGAAACTGACAAGAGAACCTTTCAGGAGGTGGTAAATAGATTTGACACATAAAACTTACTTGTTTAAACCCACTGTGATGTAGCGTGTGTGCGTAAGCTGTCAAAACGGTCTTCGGATCGTGGATTTTCAGCCGTTCCTTGATGCTTTTGGCCTGTAACTGAAGAGCCTTTATATGGATGAGGAATTGTTCTTCTATTTCCTCCGTGCTTTCGGTTACGCCATCTTGCTGAACGTACCAGTCAGCGAAAACAGTGTTGGCTTCTTTATTTAAGGGTCACTTTGGCCTACGCTCAGCGCCGATACAGAAATTGACCTTCATTGGGACATTTTCCTCCGTCGCGTCAAACAAGATGATGTATGAGTTCTGAAGATGGAGAATATATGCCAAATCGTTTGACATCAGCGTCAGAAGAGGATACGCAGTATTTGAGCTTACTTCACTTCATAAAGGTGTTCATTGAAATAGCCATTCATATGCTGAATACACTCTTTGGTAGAGGTATAACCCGTGGCGCATGAGGTGTTTCTACCATGTGCCTTAATGACACAATACTAAGAGTATCTCCCGGATCATCGCAGCCAAGTCAAATCACTAATAGTTCAAGCACAACAGACTTGCTCACCTTTTTCAGTCGTCGTCACGAGGTGGTGGTGGAATCTATCGATTACAATAGAGGAACCTTTTAGAGTCAACTGGTTGGACGAAATCCCTAGGAAAGGGAGGACTTACTGATGTCAATCCTAATCTGACAACCGTGAATACTTAACTATTCAATAATAGAAGGTATATGACAGAAACTTTGTCGTGGTAGTGTAGCGCAGAACATAGAATACGATGGATATATAGATGTGGCATATTTTGGAGTTGTGACTAGTCGAAGTGGAAAGGCTTGGGGATGAGAGAATGTGAGGAACGAGGAGAGAGCGGAGGGTTTTTATAATATTCCTGAGATAGAAGGAGCCACTCCATGGTTAAACAAGTCTTTGACAAAGAGACGAAAGGTGAGATTGAATGGAATCACTCATTCAATTCGGAGGCTTTTAAAAAGCTTTTTCTTAAATCCGGACAGCATTGATGAAACATTTTTTGTTGTATCTTGAAACGTCGGGGTCAGTAGAAGGATAAAAGTCGAATGAAAAGAGAAAAGAAGATCAAGGAAGGTTGAAAAAAAGGGAAAGGAGAAAAAGGCAAAACAAATTGAGGAAGGATGAAGATGAGACAAACGGGACAAAGGTTAAAAAGCGTTCCAAAGAACGAACCTGAAAAGAACGGATTATGTTCCACTCGATTTCAATACCCATTTTGCCACTTCTATTATTCAACCACTTGATATTGTGAATCATTGAGTTGTTGTCTTTTACCGATCCGATATTTGAATTACAAGACACCTTTGTTGTTTATCCTTTGTTTCAATTTTTACCCTATAAAGTCCATTCTTCGATGACCATGCTGATCGAAAGGCCCTTTCATGGAGAGATAGAAGTCGGAGATATAATATCAGAAACACAAATTACACTTAGGCTCTGCTGTACATGACGGAATTTATAGGATATGAAAACAAAATAAGACTTACTGCTGAGCCGAGCCAGATTAGAAGAATGAATTGGTCAAAGCCGACTCTTCATTGGTTAATTTGTCGAAAATGAGATTGTTCCAAATGCAACCTAAATTCTGCTTAGTACTGTGATTCGATATAGAAATGCTCTAACTCGCTAGAAGACAAGCTTTGCAAGAGGATCTGATTCATAGTATTCAAGTTGAAAGGTCGCCTTAAGCGATGAGACTTGTGAAGAGACGGATGAAATAGTGTGAGATATCTCTGACACGGCGCCGTCACCGGTCACCCATACTAAACTTCATCGTTTTGAAAATCGTTGGTAATGAGAGGCGGGAGTGCGACGTGGATTTCTGGAGCGAGAAAGTTGGGTACGAGTTGGTCACTGTGGGATTTATCAATTTGAGCGAGGTACGCCTAAAAAAAAGAACAAGAAATATTGAGATCAATTTAAGACCGACATCTGCTGAAACGAGCGTACTACGGTATTGTTAAAACTGACTGAGAATTCTGAAGAAATGTGTTAAATCTTCGCGAACACTTCGACTACATAGATAGGGAGCTATAAGTCTGATCTTCTAACCTGTGGAGAGGGTGACGGCACCTTCAGCATTCATGTCATGGGAAAGAGTACCGAAAAATTTGTCTGAACTGTTTAACTATACCGATCTGTCATGAAGAACTCCCTGAAGATCTAGTCCCCGCTTTCGATATAAGCCTCAAATAATCCTCTTCGATGAGTATGAGCAACAAACGAGAAAATACATACACTATTTAATCGCAGAATTCTTATCATTCCAATTGCACTCAACAAGAATTGAAGATGACATTATTATTGATTTATTTAGATTTGGACAGCGACAGCATATTACTCGAGAGAGACACAAGGAAGCGTCAAATTTTGACTACTCAAGTGAGATTGGCAACTGAATCATCAACGTCGACGTTCCACCTGAACCTTCAGCTTAATATGGAGTCTATGGCCATGATACAACATTCCGTATTTCAATTTGGCTCGGAAGACTCTGCGAGTATATCATATGAGACAAAAAAAGCAAATATCTCTGTTTTCAGAAGGAGGATTACGTACCTCGATAGGGTCATGAACACAGGTAGAGAACAAGAATAGATATATTCCATGGTAAAGCCAAATCTAGACAGAAGTGAGATTTGCCTACCAAACGTGAAGACTCACTTTTGTGTATAAATCAAACACTACCGAAGACAACAAATGTCTGTCAACTATTGAAAAAATCAGTAGAAGTCACTGGTAGATTATTGATGATGCAAAAGGCGTACCTCGGATCAGGACATGAAACACAACAAAGAATGAAGAATAATCTCTCGAAGAGACTCAATTGGGATTTCCAAAAATTGACTAACAAACAACACAATCAAGCTTCCGAAATCAAAAGATAATGAACACGTCCAAACAAAATGAACGTGCGCCACAATTTGAATTGAGACCCGCAAGAATAACAGCCAAAAATGAACAAAAACATGATACTCTCCAAGTCTCCTCATAACGCCCCATACCCCAAACTCGCCGAAAGATCATTGTAACAATTGAAAAGGATAATGGTGAACAATTCATAGTGAAAAATCAGTTCATCACGAAGCAAGACTTCCCTGAATAGCCTCAAGTTCATGTGACCATAACTTTTCTATAGGGATTATCACCAATAAATCCTAGCTCCCAATCCAAACCTTGAATATCCATATCCCACGCCCTTGCATACACCCTATGCGCAATCGGAATGTATGGATATGGGACGATTTGCAATGAACGATGAATGGAGGTTGCTAGATCCAATTCAGATCGATGGTATACATCATGAACAATTTGAATAGAGGAGGTAAAACAACGTCGTCACGTCAAACCAACTCAAAATCGTTCAAATACCATCGATCAATCTCCAAGCGCGAAAAGAGTTCGATGGCTCAAAAAAACAAGAAGGTCAGGTTCCTCCTTCTGTCCCGTTTGTGAAAAAGAACTCAAACAGAGAGACGCCGATAGAGACTTTGGACAACTTTCCACGTACGGTTCTTCAAAACACCGAGAAGAAACTCGAAGGAAAGGGGAGAGTACATAGCTTTGGTTGCATGACCTATCCTCAGGTTCAAGCCATCCAAGTCCTCTAAACTCGGAAGAAGAGACACCGATGTATTGACCTGTGAGCGAAGAATGTTCGGAAGCCAAACTCGTGAAGTGTAGATGATAAGAAACATCTTGTGTGGAACGAGCGTTGTGGCTTTGAGACTGTCGTGATCGATGAACAAGAAGCACAGCTGGCAATTGAGCGCTGAGCGCCGAAATAAGATCCAATAGAGTGTGTTCACGTGCTGCTGTCAGATAGGCTTTCCGGTCAAACGGTCCATGAAATGCAGGCGTTGAAAGTTCGTAGAGAACATTTACATCGCAAGTATGAACAAGATTGTGATACTTTGTTTATTATCGTTTTCAGTCGGATGATGTATCCTTGTCAAGCTAAATCTCATCCTCTATTGATTTCTACGTGACCTACTCAGCGAATAACGAATGAAAACCCCCCCGAACGTCTTCCTATCCAGAGCTCGTAGAATTTATGTGCATGATAACCTTAGCAAAGCTTAGAAATTTATGTTCTGAAGAGAGTGATTTGAATGAAGAGTTCAACACCTGAAGTTGATGGGATGAATATTCATGTCAGCGATTCGTAGAGTTATAAAGAATAAACACTCACTTGCCTTCATCTTTACAATGGTAACGAGACCTTAATAAATTAAAAAACAGATAATTCTCTATACCATAAGAAATCGCACAATGCAATGTGTTATTCCAACTCGATGAGACTGGAGTTCGAATTCGTAGATGATGGACGATAGGTAAAGTATGTAACTTGAGCAGTCGCTAATTGGTAATTATTGACATCGTCTTGAACCCCCTCTGCATACCATTAAAACTGCTATACGAAGAACTTTTCGAACAGCGCCATTATTGAATTAGCTTAGATTAAGGTGAGATGTATGAGATGTATGAGGGTGCTGAGACATCCTGCGACTGAAGCTTTGGTGCAATTTTCCATGACTTTGATCACTCTCGCGAACGCCTGCATACCCTTCTTTCTATCTCAAAATTTACAAAGTAAACGAGTGTCATAACGAAAGCATACGTCTAAATAATTCATTTCCGCAGAGTCAAACGTCGCGTATATACCTTCAGAGCAGGAATTCAACACTGAAGTTATAGTTGGACGAAGTTTAGATTGTATGAGCTTAACTAGAACCAAGATTGATCCATGGATCTACAGAAGCCAATGAGCTAAGAGTAAGAACGAAGCCACAAATCGCCAGTGAAATCTGTCCTTATTTGACCCCGTCTGATTATATTTTCATAAACATACACCATACACAGGAAGCCGGTTCTGTTATATATCAATAATCTCCCAGCTACTCCCGTTCCAAACGTTACAGCACCTTCCCTCGAGTTTTGGTATTTATCGATACATCTGATAATTTCTCTCGGCTTTGGTCCTGCGACTAACAATTGTAATTTCCGGGTCGTCTTTTTGAATTTTTGAAAATATTGTCGGTTTTCTGAGTGGATTTTGAGCATGCCATCGTACTGAGAGGGGATATGGATGTGTGTTAATGGAGGTTCCTCTCTTGGAGCTTGAGATGTCGGGGATAGCAGACATGATGAAGAATAATGATACCAGTGGATGTTAGGATTTGGGCGGATAAATTAGTTCCAGATGGCGCGGTTTTACTGGTCGAAAGAGCAGAGGAGACATTGGACTCCAAGGGAGCGTTGGTGGGATGTTGTGACGACATGGGACTTGCTCCAGTTTTGGAGAAAATTTGTCGTCGATACTGGGTGTAATAAGTCTGTGCGTGTCGATTCCCGACCTGAGCGTTTACAATACGATGGGAGTGCACTGTATCGGCGAGGATCAGAGATGTCAGTATCTGAGAATATAGAATATAGAGAAAGTGAGGGTCAACAGGATGAATAAAACGTCAAATGCAACAGGGGGGTGGAATATGAGAGGTGTTGTGACGAATGTCCAACGGTGTGATAGGTAGAATTGGATAAACACGTACGATGATATTTTAGGGATGGTGATCGAAGTCGCACTAGTGCGATGGCGGTTGCTTGACTTCTGGGTAAATCGAGATGCTATATAGTTAACGTTGAGCGGTTTGATCTACAACAATACATAAACAACAAGGTTTTGACTTACATTGCTCCATATAAACCCCAAACCGCCATTCGACGCCTATATCCCAGTTTATTATATAAACATGGTTGAAATGACAGGCTACCAATTTATTCTCTTTGAGGAGGGTCTGTTGGAAGCTGACAACCGGGTGCCGGAGTCGTATTTGATTGGCACGTACCAGTGCGAGCTAGTGAAACACGACGAGACGCAGAGATGAGACGATCCACCCAGATTACATGGGTTTCGCCAAGGCAAAGATGTCAGATGGGACTTGAATTGTCCTGCGACTCAAAGTAAGTCCAAACAAGTACCCTACCAACACACGGAAGTAAACCCTTCATCCAGAACCACATACTAAATTCAAACAACCAACCTCAAAACCGAAGCCACAGAACTTGACCAGGGTTGCCACTTGCGCTTCGACAGTGCAGTCAGCAAAGAAACAGAAAAGGAGTTGTCCAATGTCTGATGGGATGGAGGACCCTGTCCCATGAGCATCGCCAATCGCTTTGGATAATTTTCTTGTCTGTAAACTGCATACATCAATTCCGCAGTGTGATTGACAAACGGTAGCGATTGAATAGTGCAAGAATATGACGATGAGTTTTGTGGAAGAGGTCAGTTTTAAGAAAGATGCATCGTAAGACAACATATCAGAATGACAAATACTGACTTCCAATGAAGAGGAAATGCCCTTCCCTGCGAAGAGATTACGCTGGATGGAATGAACCATTTGTCGCAGCTTCTATGTTGAGGAAGGGATCGGGTTTTGGGTCTTGTCGTGGTATTGCAGTGGTAAAGTAAAATAATCTTGAGTACGATTGGATGTAGAGCTCGGATATGACATGATATGGAGAGAACGATAACGGCGAGAGTGGGAAGGGATAGAGGGGTTTTATATCAAAATTGCGTCTGGAATAGCCGCTTGAAGTAAGATGTGGAGGGTAGAATGGGATTTTGACGTGAAGAAAGAAGTCAATTAAGAAAAACGCTGTATTTGTTCGATTGAAGGGATTATACAAAGATTATTTTTGCGATAAGGCGACATAGAAATATGCGACTCTTTATCTCGTTTGAAACACATCAAAGCGAAAATTGAAAGAAAAAATAGAGGGACACAAAGAACAAAAAATAGAACAAAAGAAGGGGGAAAGAGAAAAATAAAAATAAAAAAGACGAAACAAACGGAACAAATGACCAAACCGACAAACAAATGAACGCACCTCTCATGAACTGATAAAGAGCTATTTAGCTTAATTACTTTTATTGTACCTCGTATTTTGCCACTTCCGTCATTGAAGCCACTTGGAGCGTTGAGTCCTTGAACGACCTTTATTATACATATCAGGCTTTGTTACACAAGTTGAATCTAGAAGCTTCGTTATCTGAGAAGGGTGTATGAAGTGACGTTAGTAAAGAGTTCAAGTCAGAATTCGAATGTCAGTCGGTAAATGTCATTGAACCATCCGAGTCAAATTAGTAAACACGAACCAGAACGACGTTGAGTGAAGAGCATTTTATTATTGCTTTGTAGAAACGAATAGGTATGTTCTGGGGATCTTTCGGTTGAGAATGCATGATATAGTACCATACTCGACCGGGAAATTCTGATCTGACCGAAGGTCATTCAACGAGGGACTGATTCCTAATCCAAAATTTGAAATTTGAATGTATGAAAACATAGCTTTGGAACAAATCCGAACGAAATAGGATATGGATATGCATGTGATGTAACGCACCGTAAAACCCTCACCAGAAGTACTCAGTAGGAGATGGAAGTAATCCGAAATCCTTCTGCCAGGCGTCATTGTCAGCTAGAGTATCAACACCTGGCAGCGACGAGAATTGACATTGTGGATTTAAGTAGGTGGTTATGGGTACAGAGAATTAATGATTTGAGTACGAGCGAGTGAAATGCCCTGCGTTGTTGATGATTGTTTTGTACAAGTTGGGTGTTTTACACTCGTGACTGAGGGAAACACTTTGTATATTCTGATTTGACACATGATTCTAAAGCAGAGGAAGGTACTCAGCGACCGCTGAGAAATGAAACGGAAGATACCTGTATAGTAGAAACTCTTCGATGTCTATATCGTGACATTCACTCCCCGATGGAGCTATTTTAATAATAACACAAGAAGCACTTGAAATGTGACGAGACAAATGCAACTATAATAAGAAATTGTGGTTAAATTCGTTCCAAGCAACGAACAAGAACACACACTTGAGTTTGTCCTCTAATCATCGCTGCCTGGATCATAACATTTACAATGATAATTGCAGTAGATCGAAACTAAAGCATACCTAGAGCTCCCTCGTAAACACAGCAGTTGAAAAATTTGAGAAAAGTGCAAAAGGATTACTGCGAAGGGTGACGAAAGAAAAGAGAATTCTGTAGATTAGATGAGACCTACGTGGGGATCGATACCCGCAAACAACCCCAGCGGAAATCGCGTGGAAGCTTCGAATTGAACTCCACCTTGAACTTGACTGCGATTCTCAATTGTCTTGAACTTCCTCCTCTTCTGCGAGAAACCTTGCCCTTGTAAACATGTCACAGGTGATTAAACGACCTTGTGTCATTTTCTGTATCTGGACAAGCACGTCCTGTTTTTGGCGGAGTGTTATGTATAGGCCGTGTGCGCAGATGTCGGAATAGCATATAGTGAGTTGAATGCTTTCTTTTGGGAGCCGTTTGATTCAAATCAACTGATAGTATTAACGATATTCCATGGCTCACTGAGTAAAATTGTAGAACACTCATTTGTTATCAATCCACCTACCCAGGGAGGGCGATACTTGCGGTGAGTGTACTGATCATCTTTATTCTATGTTTTCGTATTTAGGTTCTCAGGGTGTCTATTCAATCTTTTGTTCTTTCTTAGTATCCAATTCAAGTTTCAGACCTCGCTATCAATTCTTATGCATTCCAACACGTCCACTCTATACCGTCGTCTGTATACCAGTGCCTCACTCTATCTTAATGTTGGCCTGACCTCACTTTCACTTAGAGAGTTTCCCGTGACCTAGCATTTTGGCCTTCTTTAAAATCTCGCCCATATCGCAGACAGTCTACAGTTGGCTCTAGCTGAGCTTTTCCTCCATTGATGCATGGTCGGCAGGGGTAGTTGTCGGTCGTCCTCTCGACATCCAGCATTCAATGATGAACGTGAGAGCCAATGTAGTATGTTCATTCTTGACTCCGGTAGTAAAAGAGCAGACTGTGCGTATTGCGATGTCGCTATCCATTGAAGGTTGGGAGGATAGCTCCGCCGCTGCATGTCAAAGCCAGACTCTGGGCAGTTTTTGTAATGCGTCGGTGACAATGATGATGAGTTGGAATAAATGTTTATTATCCCAGAAGAGAATCTAGATAATCGTGGCATTGAACTTCAGTGATTCTTTCACCTTCGTTCTTTTGATATAGTTCCTCCCTGTTATGTCTTGAGTAAACCGAACATAGCTCAAATTTATATACATCCCGCTTTTCAACGGAATACGTTCATATCTATCTTCTTTCGAACAAAATTGGAGAAATTCAACATTAATATCAATGTTTCGTAAAGCTATGTTACGTTCAATTAAGTTCAGACTCCAAAATTCCATAGGTTTCATCAAAATCATTCACATCCTTCATCGTACGTGTACTTCAATATTCCCATCTCAAAATCTCACGACGTAAAAACCAGAATTACTGATTCGAAGTTTTTTATTACACAATTTATGCGAGATACGTATGAGTTGCGATCGGATTTGGTCAGAATGAAAGGAATAGAGAGATAAGAGGAGGTAATCGTGAAGTAAAGAGTAGTCAAAGCGGCCAGGTCCCCCTAAGAAACATCCTCATCCACACGCTCCTCCCCATGCCATCTTGGCATTATACGTTATAAGCCTAGAATAAGTTCTATTAACCTTAAACAAAAATTAACTGTAGTATGAAGTTGAGTCGTACGTTGAGATCCAAATTCAGCTTACCGTCAACATAGCCAATCACCCCCAAAATCCAACGAACTCAAAGAACCTTCGAACGTCCTTCCCTCAGTCTGAGTTCTCTCTTTCAACTGTCAAAAACATCTGCATCGATCCATAGCGTATCAATTTATGGGTAGATCAAGAGGTTTTCAACGGTTGGGAGAAAGTTGGGTGTTGTTTCAATGTTTGTGGTCAAAAGTTCGCGACTTGTGACTCCTTGTAATGAAAGAATGTGAGAATGGGGATCAAGACATATGTGGAGATAACAATAACCACGTCCTCTTTCAAATATTTATGGACCTCGTCGAAGTGGCAGGCTGGTATGCTACTTTCGAGCTGGATGGTCTGGTTTGTTCATGGGTCACTCATTGAAGTGTGGTTAGGAATGCTCGGAGTGTGGGGTCGAAGAAAGAAGTGGGATAAAGTGGACTGTCAGTAGATAAGTTAGAATCAGAGACACTGATGCTATCATCGGTGTCAGGTGAGATGAAGGGCCGAATGGTCATCGTCTGTGATTTTCCCAGATTGAGGTGACTCCAAGTGTATCCTTGCAATATTCACGTCTTTTTGAGAAAGAGATTTGTTAGAACCTACGCAGTGACGGACGCTCTGTGACCGGAAGGCTTCCCCTTTGTCGTTGATCCAAAATGTCGCACAATCTGAGGATTGCGGCTGCATGGTAGGTGAGTGATGGGGTTTGATCCATCAGAAGCTTCGTTGAAAGTTTTAAGGAGGAGACCAGGCGACGCTAACTGGGTTATACCTCTACAGTGACTGAAGTTTGATCTGTAAACCGTCGGGGAGTTTTCGAATGAGAAACCGTATACTCACATAATCGCTATACCTTGTGCGGCATATAAATAGCCAGATTTGTGTTGACTTTGGAGAAGTCCATCGCCGAAAAAACCCATTCCAAAAGTTTCCCGTTGATGAAACCTGAAATTCGAAAAGAGAGAAAAAAAGGAAGTGTTGGTTAATCACTGAAGAAAGGTCGAGATCAAAGAACAAAGAAAGATGCTTACACGCGCAGATACTACTAGGCTCATATGAATTTTATACATCATGATCTCTCCCGCTTTGCATTTCTGTAAGTTTACTGTCAAATTCAAGAACTATACATCTGGATAAAAGGAACTCACTGAGAATATGTATCTTATGTGGAACTATTTGACTTCATCCATCATCATCTACAGAAGTCTTTTGTAAAGCGTGTTACGCTCTACTACACTTTTCATCTGATCCTCAGTCAGAGATTGAGTGTGGTCGGAAAGGTCTTCCAACTCCTCTGGAAGCGTGTGATCTCTTGAATTATTTCTCGCTGTGGGCCAATTTCCCTTTCCTATAATCAAACGCACTCCCAATACGTTGAGACACTGAGCCATTTTGTATCCTTTGTGAGTTTCTCGTTTCGATGCTCATACCGTTGCACCCGTAAATGAGCTCAACATGAGTGAGGTCATGCATTGAAGGCTATTAAGTCTGATGATACAGAAAATTCCATGGTAGATACTGCTCACACAATGAGCACCAGGATAATGCTGTTAGATGGCATCCACCTGATTTAATATTCCGGGATTGTACTCAGCTTTTCACATTGGATTTAGTAATGATACCGATGAAGTAAATTATAAACAACATACTGACTGAACTACGATCGTAATTGTCTCTTCTCTTGGGGGCGTCCCACTTTATTTCTGTTGAATCGATATTTATCTGGAATCAACATAATTCTGTTCTTTGAAATTTTTGTCGTGGTATCGTAGAGGATTTAACTGGCCAATAGTGTCGAGATTTTGCATGGTATCGAGGGAGCACCAGTAAGGAATGAGGACGAGGCGGGAGTAAAAAGAGGACAAGGAAGATGAGAGCACTGTGGAGGATGGTGGGCGGGTTTTATACTCTCTGGGTTTGTCACTAGTAGGTCGGACAGACCATTTTGAAAGGATGTTTCACGCAGTAAATTGGTAAAGATTACAATTATTTATTCCATCAAGGATTGTGCGAATACAAAGCGTGTTTCTATTCAAAAGGAAATTAATACCTTGACAAACCAAATAAACAAGCAAACCGCCAACTTTAAAGGGAATAATACTTGAATGGAACGAAGCCAAAGACGTTGGTCCCCACAATGACATTCATTGAGTGCAAAACGCCACATCTTTCTTTGAAGCCACTCGGTAATGGGAATTTTTCCCTCTACTTTAATGTACCAAAAGACCGGTTCAAACGAGCAAAACTCAACAAAACAGCAAACCAAAAAATAGAAAGATCCCAGAAGCACAAAAAGAAAGACATGCTATACAATAAACTTTATTGAGCCCGGCTTGCCACTTCTACAATTGAATCACCGAGATACCACAAATATGTGCCTTGTAGAAGACTGTCCCACATCTAATGCTGCGAGAGATGATTGTCTGTAGGATGAATTTGAAGTGGACTCGTGAGACAACAAGTACAGGCAATAATACAACGGTATATAATACAAGTACTTGACTACATTCATTCATAGCCTCGTTCACAGTGATGAGAATAAACTAAACCAATTACCCAAAAGGAATAGTAACCAATAAGATATCCTGATTCTAATCTCAAACTTAAATGGCCTTTTCGAAGCTACTACAAGTCTGAGCCAAGGACAACTTCCCAAGACCACGACCAGATTCCCACATATGAGACCAGTTTTCTTCTACAGAAGTCGTTGAGGGTAATCCAGACATTGAGGCTACTAGTACGAGTCCTCCGCTGACTCTCTTGAAGCTGCCTCCTTTACTTCTGCGGAATTTTCGTTGTGGAGGTTGGGAATTTTTGGGCACAGTGGTGGCGTCGAACGATAATGAGATAGTGTTTTGGTTTGCGGTATGTGGAGCCGCGATAGTCGAAATTGAAACGTGTGGGGAGGGTGAATCAAGAATGGCCTCTTCTGTGAAGAAGGCCATTGTGCCCGTGATAGTAGGCGTTTGAGTTGACATTTTAATTAAAAATGGCCATGAAAGTAACCCAGAAAATAGTTTAGTACCTTGATAAGGGTACATAGAGTTCAAGAATACGTACATTGGAGAGTGAGTGTTTGGACAGTGATCGTTGTGGTTGAAGGTGAAGTTTGGTTGAGAGCTCCCGCCATCTTCTTATTCTGTACCACCGCCCATCACCGAGATACCGGCGATCTGATTCACCGATAAACAACGCTGCCGCATAGACCTCGCACGCCAATAAGTAATGCGAACTTGGTACAAGCTCACGAAAAAGAAAACATTGATATGGGTGTGTCATTGTGGGACATGTTATTTAACTCAGCTTTCAACGTTCCAGACGTTTACAACCCATTCTCCCTTCATCGCTTGTTGGACAATTCATGGCCGGCTTCCGTCGGCCCGATCAGGTGACCGTATCATCTCCTCATGCATCAGGCCAGGATTCCTGGTTGGCCACGCCCAAACCACGACCATCCCTCTCACAGATCGCTCTACTCCACTTAAATAGAAGAGGATTGCATATATTTCTGCACTCTGTGTTTTTTATTTATCAGTATCTCACATCATTGACGGCGCTCGATTCAGCTTCGAGCTTAACAATATTCATAGCGCATTTCTAGTCCGGTGGGTCGTTCATGATTATCCACTACCGCTGTAAAAGCTGATTATTTTGTGCAATGCAGCTCTGTTAACATGTCGACGGTACCATCAATTCCTCATGCACAAGACGACCAAGGTTTTTCATCGTCGTCTGCTCCAACTCGCGACAGTAGCAATGCAGAATCCAATATAATCGATGCAGAAATTGACTCTCAGGTTGACAATGTAGGTCTATTCTACCGTTTGTACCTCAATCCGCATCCTGACAGTTGCTTTCTTAGAATGACTCAGGTGAATTCGAAGAGGACAATGTCCCTGAGTGCGGAAGATCTCTCTCCTCACTCGTCTTCATGCGGGAGTTTTGGAAAATTCGACAGATGGACTATGTTATTTGTGAAGACCCGGAGGAAGGGAGGGACATGGTCGCCAATCTGTTCTCGGATGAAGGCGGGCTCCACGGTCCAGTCACCCTGGGTCGCATACTCAGGAAGGCCGGCGTTGACATGCTGGAAACCACCTCCTACGTTCCTTATAGTATCCACCGACGGATGTTTCCACGTCTTGGTAACCTGTCTTATGTTCAAGACGAGGGGGCAGTCTCGATTGATTGGGAGCGTCGGAACACAAGCTTGAATGCGATCAGGAGGTCCTTGTTCCAGCAAGAGGTTTTCGAACGCGTTGATTCAACCCCACGAGATCGTCCACACGCTGTCATTAAGCAGCCATCTAAGGAGGACTCTACATTACCTTCCGTCTCACCGACCACATTCGTTGATGCAAGGGCTCCAATGTCTGCGTTCCAAAGCCAAAACAATATCAGCGGAACTTCCTTCAACAATAAACACGATCACCCGTCTTTGGATCGTATCGTCACTCACGATCAAGTAGGAGCAACTCTTAGTCTTGTGGGTGACCTCACCAAGGCAGAAGAAGCGATTCATGGAATGAAAAGGGAGCACGAAGCACACGTCTATCACAACAGAGCTTCTGCTCATCACGGCAAGAAGCAAAAGGCTAGTTTTCTAAGGAAGACCAACGGTGCGAAGCTCGCAAGGTCATCCCGGAATGCTTCTCTACCACAGAACACTTTGTTTCCAGACATTGATACCGACTACTGCATGAGGGAAGGTAGTCTCAGCTGTCGAGAAGGCTTATCGCTCTCACGAAGCACGAGAACTGACGACGAGTATTCAGCGTTCGGACATCGGCTCTTGGATGATACGGAATGAGTAGACGTTGCAGGATGCTGTAGGCGGCTCGTGAGCCATGGCTTGGTTTTATTTCACCAGTAGACCGAGGCCACGCACAACGTCGAGGGCCACGCTTGAGACAATAAGTGGAAGGATATATGTTGTAGGAATGACAAGTGCTATATCACGGGCGAACGTTGAAGGAGAATCTATCTATTAGCAATGTCCGTGTATCATTGCAACATACGTTCAGTTCAAGAGATATCCAACAAGGGAGTCACGTATTATGCTTTTATTTTCCGCATATCATATTCAATGCTCCAAGGATTTAGAATCCCGAGGAGGATTAATAGGACACAGTTATAACTATCATCTAGTCCTGTCTGTCTCGTTGGTTGGGACAACACACCATTGTATCTAGTTCACCATACTTCTACCAATACTGCACTTAGACCACCCGTTTTAAATACTCTCCAGAGATTTCGGAGATGTGTATTTTTTACAGTAGCCAGTCGGAAGATGTAAATGGCGTAATCCAAGGCCATAGAGCTACAAAAAGAATGTGTTTTTTTTTTTACCTTGAGAGTTACACGAGGTCCAGATCACCTATTGATGAAAGGAGATATCCTTCGTTCATACCTCCAGGTCGTCCTATTGCCGCTGGCCAACTTCAAACTCGGGTGAATTGTGCAGGAAGAAAACAGACATTGGTTAGTCTCCTGTTCGTTTGAGATTATACCGTCATTGAAAGCGTACAGTCGTCCTGATAACATACCGTTCAAGAGATTGAATGACCGATTAGGGGATTCCGTTCCCAAAATATTTAGTACACAAGACGCTACGAAGTCCACTGCCACAATCAGACCTGTTTAAATATCATATAAGCAAGCCGTTGTTAAGTTAGATCTGTTTTATCTGAAGACTTTATAATGACGGTTGAGGATATGTGCGAGAGACTTACTGAGATTTTGTGGCCGTGGCCGGAGAACCCTCGTGGACGCTTACATTATAACTTACCTCATATTATGAGCTTCACCACCGCCTCCTATCATCTTAGAAGACCTTCTAAGACTTTTCATTATACAGAAATATATCATACTCTGCATATACGCCTAGAACAGAATTCTAAAGTAACGACTGTGATTGATGTAAAGCCAGTTATCCTCAAATTCCTTCCTCTCGATATCGTTGCATGGTAAGTCTGTTGACTATCAGATCATTTAATCACTCGTATTGATGCTCGTATTTCACCTGAAATGCTCGACTCATATAACAGTATACAGAGGCAAGTGGCGATACAACCCGACTCAATTTCTGACGCATGGTCCAGTACTAGACGCCCATCTGCATATTTTGACCCGGAGACTTTCGAAGTCCCTGTTGCTCTGCTGTAGTCACTGCTGGTATTAAAAGTATATAATATATACCATATCAAGCTTTTTTTATTGATTCACAGTATATGTTGTAGAAATCCAGAACGATGCAGTGAATGGCTATTAAATTTTTTCATAG
This sequence comes from Abortiporus biennis, assembly GCA_022606235.1. Taxonomy (NCBI): domain Eukaryota; kingdom Fungi; phylum Basidiomycota; class Agaricomycetes; order Polyporales; family Podoscyphaceae; genus Abortiporus; species Abortiporus biennis. The sequence goes on from JABYQP010000057.1 coordinate 45,033, forward strand.
CTAAACTTCTATCATGCTGTGACTGAAGTGTGCTTAACGATGTTGTTTGTACTCTGTTCAGCTGTATATAACATTCTTAGTTGAAACTACAATGTTTGTAACTCATGATGTCCCACTCGACACTACGTAGGAGATAAAAACCGACTTCAATATCAATTCAACTTTGACGATTCTCGAATATGTTCGTATGCTCGTTACTTATATTATTTCATTATGGAACGAGCAAAACCAGGTATAATACATTATACAGCACCATAACAAAGTCAAAGTCAACCAGAACCTCCGCGTCTGCATTCATCCAACTACTTACAGCACAATGTCAGCATAGCATTAGTGCTTCTCGTCATGAAGCGCGTTAAAAGCCCCAAAACACAAAGACCTTGGATGAAATCTTGGTACCGATGATCGATGACGAGCTACTAGCGATGCAGGTCGCTCTCCATCGTGATCTTCTTCAGTAGTAATTCCGACACAATCCTCAAGTGCGTCAGCCAAGGTTGCAGACACCGAGTAAGGACTTTCTCTTGAGTGTCTGGTGTAGCCATTATAACCTCGGAGTTGTAGGTTAACGGTAGACCTTGATGTTTGGCCAGACTGATCTCCAGGACGGTCTACTTTGAAAGTGTTATGGAGGATGGTGGAACGATGAGAGGAGTGTGGGAGGTCATGGCTAGTGCTTGGGAAATGGAATATTCATCGTTGATGCCATATACCGCGAATAAGGCCACCAAACCGACAAGGAGCATTTTCTCGACCTTCTCCTGTTGACCGCAGAACATTTCAATGACTCGGAGATATCGAAGGAAAAAAAACACGATAATGATAGGATTAAGTGGGTTAAAGACTGATTGGTGGAGTTGGTGGAGAAGATGTCGATGTCGAGTTGAAATTGCCATTCAGAAACGGAGAATAGGTGATGACCTCGAGGATGGTAATGTAACTCTTCGAAGAAAGACTTCCACTCCAAATACCGGCCGAGGCTGAATTTGTTGGCGACCTGAAGAAACATGTTTGTGGCTCTGTTGAGGACGATAGCAAAAAAAAGAAAAAAACATGCATATATCGTTGGTGCTTTCAATCTTCAAACTGTCGTCCGGATGACAAGGTAAATGGTAAGCTCCGTGCGTTCGGTCGAGATTCCATGGGGGAAACGAAGTCGGCGCGTCAAGTTTGGGAGCAGTGAACAGAGAAGGGTGGATAGTAAATATTCCTGCATATAAAAGGAGGAACTTTCCTCGGATTGCTTAGAATACAAGTTGGATTGTCCTGATTCAAATCATAATAGGTGGCCAGGACCATCTAAGAAATTGGCCCCATTTCGGTATGCACCAACGCAAACATGCGTTGAAAAAAACACTTCCCGAGACTCCCAGTACTAGGATTCCGATCTCAAAGAGACAAACAGATGGATATATTTGATCCTGCGGAAAGACCTTCAGGAGCATCAAGGAGAGGATTGCGTTGGATTTTTTTTCTATGGAAAGTAATCCAGTAATCGATCGAGGGAATGCCAGGGTGACCTCCTTAAACAAGTGAAGTAACTTCATGAATACGTCTCTGTGTCCGCAAGCATAGCCAAAAGAAGGATCTTCACTGGTACTTGTCAATTGTAGGACTCCGTCTGTGTGTTTATATGGATACACAATCAAGGGAGTACCGTAGACCAGTAATCTTGGATTGTGGATTAATGGAGTAAGATACCATGCGATGGAGATGAAGACGATACCCTGATCATTTTCTTCTTCCTTCGTGACAGGATATGACGCTATCCTTGATAAAATGAAGTCGTATTCAGAGTGGGGCGACCACTGAGAGAATTTCTGTGCATGTGGTTCAAACACGCAGGTTGTAACCATCAAGACGGTAGTCTACACTAATCCCCTCGGTGAATCAAACAGAGATAGGGCAGGAGCCCCGCAACGTTGGAAAGGCAATGAAAAGGACGCTAAACGGATATCATGAAGGATAGCGAGTTGCTATAAGGCCTGTTCTCCATGGAAACAAGTCAATGGATGAGCTGGTTGGCGGGAAAAGATGTCGGAGCTGATACCTGAATTCTGCCAAATATGGATTGCAATGCGGCCCAGCTGCGGGAGCATCTTCGGGCACTGCTTGCCAACCAAACTACAAAAACATCAACATTTGCACTTGAACACGGACTTATCATCGCTTGAGCATCTTGATGAGTGTGTCAACCTCGCTGAATTTGAACGTTAGTCCCATGTCCAAGTGAAATGGGAATTGAGTCGACATTTCAGAACATCGGGGCAAACAGTAATCAAGTCGACAGACGGGCCGCTAAGCACGGGATATACACCAGTAGACAAATCGAGGTTTGATGGTTTGGCATGAACGAGAAGAGCAGAACGTATCAAGGATACACCTGCAGAGGGAATGGTGAGGGTTGTTTGATTACCCTTATTAACACAGAAGCAGACAACTCTGTATGCTTTCACCTGGCGTGGCGGTAGGGTGAAGAAGTGACAATTTCGGGATCACTGGGGAGAGGTATGAACTGCTCTGTGGGGAGAACAGGTGAAGAGTGAACAAGAGTAGCATGCGGCACGAGTTGTTTTTAGCAGTCTGAATTGATGCCAGTGACGTTTCCATGGACGTCATAGCAGAGCGAACAAACATCAGCAGAGGTGGAAGGATGATATGAGGTATCTTTGAAAGGTACGACAATGGGAGGTACGCTACCAGTTGTTGCACTTTTGATCAACGCTTAGATGTTGCCTTCGACATTATCAGAGAAAGAAGAAGCACCAACATAGGTACGAGGCCTTTTATGAAGATACAAAGACAGGTTGAGGCGTATCTGGTGAAACGCATTGGGATGAGATATCCGTTCAGGGAACGAGAACCCACGACCTAGGTTGCGCTATGTTTCGAGAACTTTGTGCGCGTGCACTATGGGAGGCTCTGTATCGAAGGACAGAAGCTATAAATTCTTCACGAAAGGCGAAATCTACAACGCGTCAACGTGTTTCGAGGAAGCTGAGCCTGTGAATTCGGTAGCATTCCTACTATCGTTCAACATCCCCCCGAGATCTGACCATCTGAACGAAACATTGGCTTTTGGTTTATAGTTGAACATGACACAGATAATGACAGTGGAAGGAAGAGAAAGCTTCGATGTCGAGGAGAATCGAGAGGTGTAGAGGTGGATAAGCACCACCTGTTTCTCGCACGCGGATGCTCTGGACAAATGCGACTAAGACTTCACGCTTTCAATAGCAGCCAGGATTAAGGATGTATCGTTGAAGGTATGTAAAGAACATCCATAGTATTATGCGACTGGCGACCATGGTGGCGCGAATACAAAACAAGCAGAACGTCTTGCGCCACTACGATCTTTTGCGGAACCCGCCACCTCATAGCAGGTGACGTAACTAGGAATGGTCAGAGCCTGTTGTAAGTAGATCAGCGAGAGGAATGCAGGAGATGCAAAGTCCGACATACAGAAGGGCCTCCTCTCCACACTTCGTCTTCTGTATAGGTTCTCTCAGAGCTCCAGCATCATCGTACAACTTGCAAGAAAGTCCATCGAAGGGAAGGAGACATCTGCAGCAAAGATTTTAAAAAAATGGGTCTCACGGGGAGGAGACTGCGGTCTCTGAGTAAACTGGCATCAAATAATGCGTCATGTACACAGATTGAGGTGGGTTAAATGGACGCGTAGTAGGAACCGTTCAGATCTGACGAGCAGGTATCGAAAGGTAAAGTGGTCCTTCTTTTTCCTGTGGCGAAGAACAGGAAGAACGTCCTGGTGTGGCAAGGCTACAGCGTAAATCGAATGCCATTTGCAGTCAGAGGTGCCGTCCGCGTTCAGTTGTGTTCTGAAGAGACCTTTGCAACTCATAATGAGATCGGGAAAGAGACCATGGACGTTTTCAGCTGGGTTGAAGATATATTTGAAGGTAGAAGGTTACACGATTGACGTAGATACAAGCCACTAGAAAAATTGGAATCACTTTCAGCATCATCTTCGAGTTGAATATAAATTGAGATTGAGAAGAAGAATAAACGGTGCTCAACGATATCTCGATGTCCGTTGGAAAACCTAAATTGAACATGCACTGAGATTACTTACCTTGCTGATTTCCAAATCCACCCGCTGCTCCAATGCAATACAACAGATATCAATACCAGAGGTGTTTGAAGATGTGGAATGAATCCAAAATGCTACTTACCGAAGAAGAGACGGTTGAAATGTTGGACACTTGATGTTAAGCGCTTATGTCAAAATGGTAAAGTTATCAGATAAGATTTGAACCTCGGTAACAGTCCGACACAAGATGTTGGAATTTCAGGGTGAAATCGAACGTAATTCTCCAACTTAATTCCTACCATCATCTCTTCAGTCTGCTGAGGGTCTTCCTTACAGGAGAAAGTGAGTATTTATGCGATTTGCTGGATGAAATCAGTGAGTAAATTGACAGCGATAACGAGCAGGCCCTGATCGGCATTGGAATCTGCAACTGAAAGGTGTTTTACCACCTATGATACTGAGTGGCGACCATGGAATGAAGGTGAGGTCTTTCCCAGAAACTCGAGCATGCGACGCGCAGACTAACATGTAGGTCAGACTCCAGCACGGTTGAAAATCCTGATACGCCGCACCGATATCGAGAAAGAGCACGTCAATCCCTCTGCAACCTAGGAGGGTGCATTAGCAGAGAAGATCAGTGAAGTCTTTCAACATAGCGTCAACCTATGCCGGAATCCGTCAATACGAAAGCATGTGGTGGCCTATATTGCAATGGTACGTTAACTTCTGTACTCCTTGAATCATCTTCTTACCTTGCCATGCATGCTCTCTTCCAGAACGATTCAGACTCGCATACCCCTCTCATGTGCAAGTAAGCATTGGAGGTATACGGTCACTGTCTTCCACATGGTCACTCGGAGTCTTTGAAGAACACGGCAATGTGCTACGCGCGCTGTCGAAGCAGCCCATAGAAATCTCACATTCCAGTTCTTTGACGCATGGAGCTATACACTGTACTTTAGGACTACACCTTACGGACAAACCCAACGAGGAATCCATGGGTCGTAACCCGTCGACGTCCCTAAGGTCTCCGCATTCCCAGCCGGTGCTGTCCAACACTTCGATCAGAAAATCATCGGCAAGCTAAGGACATGTACTCACCTTGTGATTACTCTTTCTTCTACAAGTACAACTTCGACATTATATCGTGGCAATTGGACTCAAAATGGAAATGGACTAGGGGTGTCCGAGATGCCTAGCAAACTCGCCGGCGGTAACAGATTCAGAAAAGGTGGTCGAAAGCATTCTATGGTCATTCAAAGAGCATATTAGGGAAACTGGTCAGAAGATGAGATTTGCAAGATCAAGAGGTCCAATGGTCGATACGTCCGTCGTGCAACGTAGACAACGAGGGATGGTGTTTTCCACTTCTCCAGACTCCCGCCCAGACTGTTGTTATCACCTGATTTTCTGAACCGTCGACAATCATTCCGGACGATTGACACAACGACTCGGACCCCGCTGTAGAAGAATTGACCGCGCGTTGGTAGATCCGTATCGAGGTCAGAACCTGAGCGTGTGCGAGTGTACGAGTAGGATGGGAAATAACACCCCGCGTTAACGGCGAGAGTGTTTCTTGAGGTATTGGTAGAGTAGTTGGGGAAAAAGGAGGAGATGTGGAGGGAGATCTTGAGGAAGATGAGAGAGTACAGCTGTGAAACTTAGACTAAAATTCAATGAAACTTCGATAACCATCGCGTTCGATGGGACTCAGCACGCAGTAACTTTTCGGAGTCAAAAGGTTGAATAGGGAGCTCACTACCGCGAACGGCGGGCTAAGTACAAACGGATTTGCGGCACGCGTTGCTCACGCTGCCGCCTCCTTCTCGGGTAGCCAATGAGAAGTGGTGGATAAAATCAAAACAAAGTCAAATGAAAAGATAGTGAATGAAAAAAAGAAATTCCGCGCCATTGACATCATCAACAATCCGAAAGAAGTAAGATACCGAAGGCATTGGTAGCCTCATGCTACAGACAATTGCTCGAGGGAGATTTGCCGGCGTTGACGAAAATACAGTGGCTCCCCTCAAAGCCATGCAGCTGCCCATACTGCCTGTATCCTGCTCGGCATTCTCTCGACTCTACTTTCCGTGTGCACTCAGCCACCTCCACCCAAGGTCTGCCCAATGAAAATGAACTAAATGAAAGAAAGAAAACATACGAAAATGAAATTGAATGGAAGCCGCGTGCCTCAACATCCACCAAGCCCGATCCTTCGAAAACAACTGCTCTTGATGATTCCGGAGCCTTGAGTTGTTGCGGTCGTGAGAGATTGAACAAATTAAGACATCTTGAAGCAAATTGAGGTCGTCGTTGAAGGTAAAAGTTGGTCGTCGAGTTTGAAGCTTGAGGGCGCTCGAATATTGAAGCAGCGTCTTCTTGTGTGATCACTGACCTAAAAGAGAAACAAGGAAAAATTATTTTTCAACGAGTGAGTTTCCTCACTCTACCACACCGCACAGGACATTTTCGTCAATCTCTATGGCCACCTTTTCGCTCATGATTATATCCGCTGCAGCTCGCTGCGCCTTCAGCAAATCCACCTGTAGTATTCAAAAACCTTGTTCGAGGTTATTTTCGTACTGCAGATATATATGTACAGGTCGGCTTTTCACTCCGAGTTTGAATCCTGCACATTATTATCGAACACCCGAGGTGATCACGCTATTCTGTCTACCAGATTAAAGTCGCTCAATGCGTCAATCTTTCAAAAGCACCCAAAGTTATCAATCGACATCACCTCGTTCAGTTTGGCACGGAAACGGTTGAAATTGTGACCGGGAAACATGATTGCCTCTAGAAAAACCGTAGGAGTGGAGATAAGATAATCCGTGCATCTAATCGCAAGTACCGCTGGTGAGTCGAAGTCAGAACGGTTCGTCTAGGACTGATATTCAAAATCTCTCATTTCAAGCTTTACGCATCTCATTCATCGAATACTCTAGTTATCATTACCTTGTTTCTTCCAGCGCGGGAAAATCAACGGCCTAGAAAGTAAGCTGCTGACTATCTCAGCTATCTTCGTCAAATCTGATGCCGTTGGCCACTGCAATGTTTTTCTTATAAAAGGTACCTTTGACCGTTCATCATCGAGGAGCCTCTACTGTAGTTTTCAGCGGAGCCTCCAAGATATCTCTATGAATCAGTAACAACACCGAGAGGTCGCATCCTCAGCGCAACAAGACCACGTATTTCTCTCCGGTCGGAAGATATTCTACCATTCATCAACTTTGGCCATGGCATCTTTACCTCCCGCCTGAAATACGTGACATATGTAAGACATTTTGGATACAGTCTCAAAACTCGAGACGTCAAAGAGAAATTTACGTTTCATACTCTCCATCAACGATGAGTGGCCGTCGTCTTCGGATAAATAACCTCTGAATTTTGCAGCTTTATGCTATCGTTTTCCTTGAAAGAATATTCGCTGCAGTGGATCAATGTCAACAGGGAGGATTGTTATAATGGCCGATCAGTCAACAAGCTGCGTCGTTTTATGGTCTTTCTGTGTCGTGAATAAGGAAACGAACCTAGTCAGGCTATTCGGCACAACGAGGACCTGTCGCTGTTTCTTGCAAAGAATTTACTCTTCTTTCCACCATCACAGTTTTCTTCGTATCTTCAGAAGTCCTCTAGTCATATTTTACTTCACGTGGCTCTTTCGTTCTGCGTTGATGACAACTGTACGTCTTTCTGAGACCTGAATTCCGATTAGCTTAAGCTGATGCGACGCTACTTCATTTCCAGATACTTTTTCGAGATCCTGATCGCCTTTTGGTACAGTATCTCGTCTCAAAATGAACACATATTGTACAGAAAAATATATCATATCTTAGTGCTATTATTCGTTTAGTACATGCAAAGGAACAATGTACAGAAATCAATTTGATGGTTACGATCTCAAATGAGTGCTTGGATGTGAGAGCTCTGAACATGAGGATCTCCATCGTTACCTTCGTCATGCAGAGATTTGAGTTTCTGGCTTGCAGTCATCAGGGTGTGGATGGTTAGGCATGAGAACTTTTCTCCGACGATGAATTTGAGAGGAATGTAGAATGGCAGTGAACTAATGGTAATCGACAACGAGTACAACACAGAATAATGGTAAATTCTACAAATACATGTTGAAATATCCTCTTATCTTCCTTCTGTAGTGACAAAGATAAATTAAACCAGTAACCCAAAGGAAAAGTAACCAACGAGACATCCTAGCCTTGAATGACCTTTTCAGAGTTATGAGTCTGAATCGATGACGACTTCTCCATATCACTTCGGCAATGCCACCTATCCGACCAGTCATCTTCTACAGAAGCTGATGAGGGTTTCTCAGCCGTTGATGCTACTACCAGCCCTCCTCCGACTCTCTCTAAGCTCCCTCCTTTACTTCTCCGGAAATTTCGTCGTTGAGGTCGGGGATTTTTCAGGGCACTCGCTGCATCGAGAGATAACAAGATGGGGTTTTGGTGTGAGGATTGTGGAGCAGCAGTAGTTGAATCTACCACTTCGTGGTAAGGGGGATCAAGAATGGCCTCTTCTGTGAAGAAGGCCATTGTGCTCGTGATAGTAGGTGTTTGAGTTGACATTCCAATTAAAACTGGCTGTGAAAGTTACCCAGAAAATTATTTAGTACCTGGATGAGTGTACATCGAGTTCAAGAATACTTACATTGGAGAGCGAGAGTGACAGTGGTTGTCGTGGTTGAAGGTGAAGTTTAGTTGGGGGCTCCGGCCATCTTCTTATTCTGCACCGCCGCCCATCACCGAGATAGGCAATCTGATTCACCGATAAACAATGTTGCCACGTAGACTCTTACAAAAGTTCACAGATACACTGCGACTCCAGACCGCCACGACCCTCTCAAGCACCTGTTTGACGAACAAGTTGCCGTTGACTTCCTATTATCAAAACAACTTCATCAAGTTTGATGAAAGAAGACAACTCAGTAGGAGGATAGTAATTTTGTCGTGGTATTGTAGGGAGGTACATATGGGCCTGATCAGTGAGACCATGTTGAATGAAGCGTAGAGAGGAGTTTTCGAACGAGAGACGAGGGCAAAATCAGAGCATAGAGTAAAGAACCACTTTTATATTCAGGCCGATTTTCATTCAGCGGCTCAAAAGTTAAATGGAGGTTTGAACAAAAGTAAACCATTCTCATGGAAAGAATTTGTTAGTACAATGAGATTAGTATTCACCGGGGGGATTGAGGTATGTAATGCTGGATTACATAGGCAGAACATACACTGGACATACTCGCATATAAAGTGCATGTCTTGAAGGGATACATAGCCAAAAATACAATGATCTCTTTGTTGATTTAACAAAGATATCATTGTAAAAAAACATGCATGTTACATACCATCATGTCCGGAATATGTTCGCACTATGTAATGAGCCATTACATCAGGCAATCCCCCCGGTGATTGAAATGGAGGTTTGCTCAATCATTCTTTTGAGTGAAGATTATACAACTCGCCTCTTAATAAAACAATTAACAAAAGACAAGAAAGATGGATTATATAGAGAAAGGAAGCGGCAAAGAAGGACAAAAAAGAACCACAGAATGAAACAAAGAAGAGAATAAATTAATAAAAGGGTGAATCGAAGCACACTTGACTCTCAAATAAAACCGGAAAAAACTTTATATTAAACCGTGGCTAGTTGAATACAGTCAAAGAAATTTCTTTGTATATCTGTCAACTTTGATATTCGTAACTATGCTACTGTTGTAAAGTTTCCCGATAAACAAAGGTCCTTGACATCGACTGAAAGATGATAACATTGTCCCGCTCTGAATCTGCTGCTCACTTTGACCAAGGAGTTACACGGATTTTATTTTATTTCAATGGACTTTGGCCCTATGAATTGATTATAAATAACAGGGTGAATCGTTAACAAATGAGAGTCTCATAGGAGTCAATTAAAAGTCGAATAAAAGTGTGATAGAAGTCGCTTTTTTTAGTTAATGATTTCGGACTTTAAAGAGGTTTCGTGTAATTAGATCATTGCTGTATATACAAGACTGGCATTGAACACAATTACAATCAATGGCTTGTATCTTTATGTAACACCTGCTTGCTTGTATGAACATTGGTTTGAATACATCATAGTACTCACTTTGTTGTATCTATCACCAACCGTGGTAATACTCACTTGTATTAACAATAGGTTGCTCAATCATAACAATTTCTTTACAGTACCTATTATACTGTTCTATTAATACAAAAAATTGATAACAATGCTATTCATTTTTTAAATTTCGCACTCGCACTCGCACTCCTCACAATAGGACTCTCATTGCAGTCCAATGACACTCCAATGGATGTGATGAAACTCCGATAGCACTCTCATCCGACTCCGATGACACTCCATTGGAACTCCGATAACACTCCATGATACTCCCATGACACTCTCACGAAACTGTCGGGAACCCAAACGCCCTCGGTGAATCGTGGAAGTTTGCGGTGAACATTTCTCAGAAGCACAATTGAATCGAGGATGCCAACACCTTGTCCAAAATCCCAGATATCTTAACGAGCACTCTCTACAATACCACGGCAAAACTGTCACTCTTAACTTAGATTTTTTCTTGAGAAGAAGTGGAAACGAGCGAAGTATAGGATATGGAGGTTGAAAATTCCAACTCCGGGCGCTTTACTTCAGAGCGGCCGCTTGCCTTTCCCCCCCCTTTTTCCCACTCCACCGTGTTTGTTCTCCCGACTCAAATTCAAGTAAAATTCCTTGATATTCCTGATACATCACAATGTCATCTCAATATTTGGTCGGTAGTGCTCGGGTTGGTGATACTAGGGTTTCGGAGGACATTGGAATCATCAATCCTGGGAGCAGTACCTCCGAGACTAAAGACCTAGCAAATATCACAAACCACTCTCCCAGCTATTCGAATCAGAAGGAGAAACGCAAACTATCAGGCTCACAACCACGACGATCTGCAATGGAGGGAGTCGATGGTCGCCAGGCCAAGAGGAAGTTGGAAGCTCACGCCTCCACTACTCCACTAGAGTAACCAAAACAAAATCTGTTTCTGCAAAATCACGCCAGAGGCAGAAATACTAGAAGAACTAGACGTAGCACCCGCAATCTAAATCAACAACCATCTTCGACAAGTTTACTTCCCGAAAAATCACTTCCCCATCTGGTTGATTCGACCACTTGCCTCACTACCTCTCCTCAGTTGAAAGAAACTAAACGGGGGATGCGAAATCGCGTCAAACGCATCATTTTTTCTCCTCCTCCTTCACCTTTGTCATCGCGTAAGCCATCGTGTTATTCAGCCAAGACTGAAGCTGAGAATGAAATGGAGCTTCGACCTGCGAAGGCTCGGGAAGAGTATCAGAAGGCTTGTGAAAACAAATGGGCTATGCTGAAGAAACTCAAGTTTAAGCGTATTTCAACAAATTCAGGACCCACTCTTCCTCTAATGGGCAAAAGTGTTGCTATCACGAATGCAAAGAACGGAATTGGAAAGATTCAGGTCTCCAATGGCCCGTTTGAAGAAGGAGAGGAAGGAGAGATCCGCAAACGTGCAGTTGAAGAAGACAAGCTTGAAGAAGGTGAAATTAAAGAAAGTAATGCGGACTCGAGACCCAAAAAGAGGAGCAGGGAGGATTAAATGGAGACTTGTTGACATGCTAGTGGAAAACCTTCTCAAGACGCTAGTATCTCCATCTGAAAAGGTATGTTGCATCGACCTCTTTCAATATTCGTGGTGCTCGAATTGATTTATCCCCTCTCATATTATACAGACTTAAATCCCCGTCTGAATATGTGCTTCTTGCTGATCCATGACTAACTTTTTGCAGTATTCATTATGGATGTCTCACAGACAACCCACCGTTTTCGAGGTGACATTATGTATATCTATACTGTCTGCGACTCAACTGTATTACACAATGTAATTTTTACTCTCTGAATTTAATTTTGCTCAAAAGAAAACGCAATGCTGTTCACTCTGCTGACCCAATACAACAACAATCACGGGCAATGGCCTCAGTGTCGAAGTAGTCTGTGGGATTCTCAAAAATCTTGTACTGTACCAGATACGTCTGTAGAATTTTTGTGTAAGCAGGCTTCCCATACTTAATAATCAGGGTCTTTAATATTTCATTGTAAAACGACAAAAATCTACCTCAAAGTACCAGTACAACACCATAGCAAAGTCAAAGTCCACTGCAACCTCCCAGCCTCCATTTGTCCAGTTACTACCGCAACCACAATCACAGCAAGAGAATCCAAATATTGTCTCAAATAAATAGACCTATCGTCTTTTACTTCTCGGAAAGAAAAAGAATCTTTCTGAAAGCCATCTATGAGGAAAGACAGTTCAAAACGTCCGACATATCATCCCTTCGGCAGAAATAGTCGTTGGTACCCATGATCAGCGAATAGCCACAGATAAACCACGTCTCCATGGTCCAAATCTGTGTGAGTGAGGAGGAGTTATCATTTAGCGTCTGATGCAGCCGCTGGAACTACAAAGTTCGAGATCAATGCTAGAGCTTGCTGTCTGGTAGGATTAATCCCTAGGACAGTGGTATTTGAAACTATCACGGCACCGAAGACAGAGTATGGAGGACAAGGTTCTGGGCCAGGTGAATAAAGGCAATGCAATGCAAATAGCATTCATCTTTTTGGAATGAAGCTAACCATACTATGTCGTGATTGGCATTCTCGATCTTGTGCTGGAGTTAGGACAATCCAAATAGCCTCTTGACGGTCACAAAAGGGGATATCTAGATAATGATAGTCTTGGTTGAGTCAAAGATTAGTTGGCGGAAAAGATGAAGATTAAGCCTTGAAACGACCGTTTGAGTTTGAAGAGCAGAAAAATAGACTATCCGGCTTCGTCAATACTGCCACCTCAGTGATCTAGTCGTAATAAATGACTCCTGGCAGAGATAGAGGCGTGGTGGTACCACTAGAACCAGTGAAGAATAGTGCAGATAAGTGGCTATTTAGGCCGAGCTGGTGTAGAATGTTAAATCAGGTGGACTGGAACGCTGAGGGTTTACCGCTGTGCAAAGTTGTGTCTTCTTAGCTCTACGTGCGCGAACAAGAGTATGAAAGGATAGCTTAACTTAGTCTCAATTGCATATCCTTGAATGAATCCTCGCATAATCGTACTTGAGAGTGTTCCGATCCAATCTCCATAATCCTGAAAATAGACGAGGCAACGTAAGATTGAGGGTTCTAGAGCTGCAATTCTTGAAGGAGGAGGTGTAGATGAAGCAAGAGTTTTAAATCCGGTGGAAAGGATCAGAATCAAGGTATTGAAGGCTTTGCCATGGCTATATTCCAACTACAGAAAGCAGTGACATACTGAACTGGCTGCGAAGAATCTTTCTCGCAGTTGACACTGGCAAGGCTGGATTTGTACGCAACGGGGAGAAGAGTGTTTAGGGATATGTTGGCGAAGCTAGATAGCATACTCGTTGTGCCACATATCTATGAAGTCGGCTTCAATCTCTCTAGATACAACTGTTGCAGCAAGTTCTATCAATGAGACCTGTGTAGTCGGGATCAACGCCTATATGTTTACATGAACATCATAGCGAAGTGAAGGACCATTGGCAGGGGTGAAAGTTTGAGGTTAGAAAGTTCCTTGAAGGATGCGACGATGTGAATTGCGTTTCCAGGTGTGTTTTCTGCCGGTATGGTCACAAGAACGATTTTCAGTTGTAATTGTGAAGTGTAAGACTGATTCCGTGTGTCCCTATGAATCTGCGATTCGCTAGTGCCGTAGGCCAGTAGTCCTGTGGATTGTGGATAAAACGATGATGAGGACGACAGTATCGTTATTCTTCCTTTGTGACAGCATATGACACTATCCTCGATGTCATGAAGTCATGTTCAGTGCGCGGCCACGACTGAGTGAATCATGTCTATGCATTTGTTTTACACACGCAGGTCGTAACCATTAGATCAGTGGTACACGCCAAATTACGTGGTGAATCTACCTGAGATAGAGAAGTGACAGCTGCCGATGAGATATAGGAAGGAAAAGTTAGAACGATGATGGAGAGCACGCTGAACCGACGTCCTGGAGGGTTGACAGTTGCCGTAAGGTTTGTTCCCCATTGAAAGCAGTGAAGTAAAGAGTTGGTTGACGAAAAAGAATGTTGGCACTGACATCTGGACCTCCGAGTACGGTAATCAATGTAGTCAAGTTGGAAAAACATCTTTGAGGACCGTTTGCGAACCAAACTGTATGAATATCAAGAGTCGCAATTGACCACGGTCCTTTCACGGCATGATAATTGTGAGGGATAGTGCCAACCTAGCTGAATGCAAACATGAAGGCCGTATCTAAGTCAACAGGGATTGATTCGACATGGCTGGCCGCTGAGGCTACTGAAGAAAACCGGGCGAGAGCACCCCCGATTTTTCCATGAGCGAGGAGAGCAGAACGGTCTCAGGCGTGCACTTCACAGAGAAGAGGAAGAGTTGTTGAGAAATAGGCAACATCGAGTTTGATTACCCTAGTAAACACCGACGTATGTAGCGATGTATGTTTTGACCCAACCGGGCCATAAGGTGGCAGTTTGAGGATCGCAGAGGAGAACACTCTTGCTGTCAAGGGAGAAGAGGGAAGTCTTTTAGAATGCAGAATCGGTTGTCTTGAGTGCCCAAAGTGTTTCCATGGACGTCATTGCAGAGTGAACGAATATCAGCGAAGGTATGGCAGCTCTATAAAAGATGCTCAGAGGTGCGCTACCAGCTGAAGGAGTTGCTATATATTGAGCCGCAGGAATGATACTGAGGGAACCATGGCCTCTGTCGCGTGATGTTTACAGGAGAGGCTCTGTGTCCTAGAACAGACCAGGGTTGGTTCATCAAAGAAAGGTGAGATCGTCAATGTATCAACGTGTTTCGAGAAAACCAAGTATATGAATGCGAATATATGTGGCTCAAGATACGAACAAAGGATATTGATAGCCACTTCATCCGTTACAAAGTATCTTTGATATACCTGGGATCTGGCCTCATAGATTCTCTTTGTAGCGTAGACCTTATGGTTAAATTCGGTCTCAGAGAACTGAGTGACCCAGGATTTCATGACAAAAATGTTGGTTTATTAATGTCTACGTACATCGTAATACAAAGAAATATCATGATTCGGTGATACTTGGAAACGCACGAAGTCACATAAAGCTAAGAGCTTGAAAGTATCGAGATCCCCTCTCGTTAACGCGCATCTTTATTATTGTTTTCCTTTATCCTTTCAACGACTTCGTCATTGTGTTTGACACTTATATTCGATACTTTCATTGTACCTAAATGCATCGTTTCTTTTTTCCATAAATTGTCGCCATTATTTATAGAAAGGACCCTACCAATTGACAATCGTATCATTAAACTAAACCATTTAGATTTATTGAATATCAAAGATTTGGTTGTGAAAGAGGCCACTGTGGACCTAACCGCTGGCGGGCGGAGAACCAACAAATTCATGAACCTTCAAATACGCATTCCGTATTTTCGCAATATATCATTCTGTATATCTTCCAACATTCTGGTACAATACCACGACAAAAATTCCCCGTAAACCATACCAGTATCAACAATCGGCGGATGACTGGTATGTTATCGTTTAAGACTTCTCAATGCTAATGTTTGGTATTCTTGGGCTGATTGTTGTACATTCTGGTGACTGGAAGGGTGGAAAGAGCTATAATACATCAGAAGCAAAAAAGTGTCCCAGCTATTATGAGAACTATTGACGTCCCATCAAACGCTTCAGAAGACCCTTTCCTTCATTCCCTTTATTCTCTTGCCCCATCCTCTTTCGCCACCTCTCACTTCCCAAGATCGCTCCAAACTCATCACATCCATAGCGATGGGAGCCGAGTATCTCCTCAGGTTTGGGGACAACCAATACTTGCTCATTACCATCTTCCTTCTTTTTGTGTTTTCCATGAAGGAAATTACGGATAAACGTTTTCCTTCTTTCTCGCTCAGCTTCCTCTGGTGTCATTCTAGGATGTTGATCGCTAGACGGACGGGGTTGTAGTGGTATGAGGAGGCGAGCTTGTATTTCTTCCAATGAAGGAATGACCACTTGACGGAAATCTTGTTCCAAGAATGTGGGTTGCATCTATATTTCATTAACCACCAGTGGATCATAAAAAATTATTCGAAACGTACTTCGGAGTCCATGCTTTCTATTATTTGATTGATCAAAAGTAACGTTGGGAAGAGTGTACCGATACAATCTAGTATCAAAAGAGTCAGCCATATTTTCTAACGCGGTATGAACAGAGTACCACCCGTGCGGAATAAAATTAATGGAACAGTGTAAATTGTAGATGTCTCCCACTCGCGGAGCAAATAATGGCAGAACAAAGAATACTATGGAAGGCATGAATCTTCTTACCTTTGCTGGTAGACCTATGAAAACGAATTTTGTACAAAGCTATGTACAAAGAGGATATTTACAATCCAGTTGTAAGTGGGGTGATGAGAGTAAAGATTGAAAGGACGAAGCGAGGCAACGTGGTTATATAACCGCATGGAGCGCCCATAGCCGTACTATTCCAGAGTTCAGCGTCGGCAGTTTTTTGAACTGATCTCGTTCAACTTGCCTCCATGGGCCATCGGAGACAGTTTATGTTGTATTTCTCAACCTCTCAAAGATAGATCACATGACAAAAGTTGTGGCGACTTCTGCAACGTTTTGTGACATTTGGCCATTGTATCTATTTCTTGCACGCCCGCTCCATTGTCTACTACAATGAGTATATAGTTGTAAATGAAAAGCGGCACAAAATTTATTTGACTGAGCCGGTGGCTAATCTTTATTGTGACACCATTTAGAGCAAAAGGTCATTCAAATGTCTCGCTTTATCTACTGGTATCAAACAAGGTTGAAGGAGATCTAGATTCGTTTTGTAAGATGGAATAAATAACAGAAAGTTTGGTAGACAACCCCCCAGTTTTGCTTCTCGCAAAATGTGTGCATATCGAGAAGTCGTTCATTCCTTCACTACATTACCGCGACAAAGGTTTCCTACGAGTGCAAAGTGTTTTCTCAAAGTTGGCATTAACCTAGTGAGGTTCTGTTTCTACACCCTTCCATAGTCAATTCCTTACCTTTTCTCTGTATGTAATAGATTGGAACTACGACCTTTGCGCTCGTTACGCCACTAACCAAGATATTCCATCTTACTCCAACTCATTTCAGTCACGACTCAGTCAAGGGGCCATTGTCCGGGAGAACGTTTTTATGACCAGGATAATATTACAACTATGGAGACAGATACATTGCTACATTAAGCCAAGAACTCGCTTCCAAAGTCCCTTTGGCTTATCCTCGGTTTGCGCATCCTGCATATCCTTCTTCCACCACTCACTCCCAATGAACTTTCCAAACTCATCACAGCCGATTAGATGAGAATCGGTGATATCAGGAGCATCCAATTCCTCATTATCCTCCGCATTGTTGTCCTTCACATACTTGGTGCGACAAAATTTGAGCATCAAGATTCTCTTCTTTTCTGCAAGAATCTCTTCCTCCGTTTTGGAGGAAGCTACCTTGTCGGATATTTGAGACAGATTGGTGGGTTTTAGGGGCTGCATTATTCTTGCCTGCATCTCTTCAAGAGGAGGAATGATTACGTTGGTGATAGGGCAAACAAAAGGCTGCAGTTCAGGATTAGGCCTCATTTTCTCTTCACTACAGAGTCTGCTTTACTAGACGTACCTTAAAGCTCATGATTAAAATATACTAAAATGAATTGAGTTGTGTTTGCGTGAGTGAGTTACTATATACTGTGAACCAACAGTAAGCCAACACTGTCAAGGAATCAATGGAAGTAGACTTCGTTGTCTCGAATAATGAGAAAAAAACAACTCCTAGCAGATGCGGAGCTACTCACACTATGTGGTCTTTTAACGGCGACAATTATTTACAGATGTAGAAACAAGAACGAGAATTTACGGGAGGAAAGATGAGGGTCTGGGTGAAGGGGAGAAGCGAAGACATGAGGCTTTAAATATTGAGAAAACTCCGAATATCACTCCGACAAAGGCTCGCTCAATCAACTCCGCTGGCTCTAATGGATTATAAGCTGCTGAATTGACTTATATCAAATTTTGGAATCACGCACAAAGCTCTCAGATTCTATTTTATTGTGAGCGAAGCTCTAGGGGCTTGACAAGAAAAAGAGGATAGCGAGGAAAGAAATCCGCAGAAAACTGGACGTCTCCTCCGTTAGAATTATGTAAAGCACGATACGCTTTAGTCAATACACCCAGTCCAAATTACATGTACTGTACACGGACGATATCGTCAAGTGATAGATACCATTACTCCAAAATAAACAAAAATCGTCTTCAAAACATCGTCTTCAACCACTTCTTTATCTTCTCTTTTCCATTCATACATTCTACCGGTTTAAAATCCACATCTTTATCTCTTCTATATCCAAACTCTGACCAAACTTGTTCCTCGAGTGGAATAGGATAAGCAGCCTCTGCTTTGGTTTCTTTCCTTCCATAGACCAATCTATCAACCAGGTTCTCGGTGGAGCGTCTCATTGTGAGTCGTAGGCTGTCGGTTAAGCCAAATCGGTTGAGAAAGTTGTCGTATTCAGCCATTATTCTGGCCTTTTCTTTTGCTTTTTCCTCAGCATCTATTTTGGCTTCCATCTCCGACATTGTTGAATTGAAGATGCTGTTCGACGAAGATGTCAGAAACAAACGATACACACAAATAAGCTGTGTAATTCAAGCATACCTCGTTTCAGATTGAGTAGACATGTATAAGAGCGCTGTAAAGTGACAATATACACAAGGCTGAAGCTTGATCTATTTTGCAACGATTCCGTGCCATTCATGAGCTACTAGAAATAAGAGCCAGAAAGTCCAGCTTACCACAGTCAAGAAGCGAAGAAGGAACAAATCCTCGTAGAGATCAAGAAAATACTAGAAGAGAGTGAAGGAAGATTAAAGAAGAGGAGATGACGGTTGTATGGAAAGTGGGAGGAAGGTCGAGCCGACGGTGTCGACCTTTTGAATTCGCTAATCGCGTGTGAGCGTCTCATTCGCAAATCTCCGAAGGACCATGGACCACTCTCAAAATCTTTATTCAACTACAGCACCGTTTCAGCCAGAATCGAACCAGGTGGTAGCTAATTGTAGATTTCGTTTATTTAAAAATATATTGTTGCTTTGAGTAGCTTTCTCGAGACTAAGGAATGGATGGTTTGTCGTGGTAGTCTGGTAGAGGTCTCAGCGACAACACGTGTTGGTCCCCCCGTGTGACATGTAACTGTTCGCTAGAAGCGAGGCCAGAAATTGTGCTTTTGCTTTCCATCCCACCTCCCCACAGCCAGAAGGTAGTGCAAAGCGCGAAGACAGAAACTAAATTAATCATCCTCTACTGTGCTACGATAATCATACTTTGAATTCTGCGACGAGTCTAGATTCTACGCGTCCCTGTATGTCCAACTCCCTCCGAGTCTGTTCCTGACATAGATGATTAACTAGGGGTTTTATAGCTATATTTTACCGGACAAAGTTAGTGGATAAATACCATGACTTCATTCAAGGAAGAGTGTAATGACCACGACAATACCTCCACACTCACACCCATCCTCGCAAATCTTCCACTCGGAAGTCTTCCTCTCCTTGATGTCACCTCATCGGAATCCTCCTCTGTTTTGTTTTCCCCTTTAACCGCGGAAAACAAAGTACGAAGAAACGTTGAAATGGTTCCTTGTTTCAGTAAAAGTAACGTCGATGCCACGAAAACGCGCTCTAGACTTCATACCAGTCCATACCCTAAAACCCACTTGGTGAAGTCGGCAAAAAAGGATGCGGCGAGGAAGTGGTGGAAAATTATCATTGGGAGAAATGCAAGAGACGAGAGAAAGGTGGATAAGCATTGAAGCTTATGGTGAGAGGAGATGTTAGTATGAACTTCTACCCGACCGAACCGGGAAACGTGTTTCATGTTAGTGGCCTTTTGCGTCTTTATAATCGTTGTCTGTACTCTAGTTGTATATGAATGGGAGCAGTTTAATTCCTTCAAATCTGTATTACACTCATTGAACTCTAGAGATTGACAGACAACGGCGTTGAGTCAGAATCTTAGTATAGTGAGGGTTTGGGGAGGACACCTGACGACGGAGATGTTGTCATCACGGCCACAATGAACGTCTTTTTCTTACTTATTTCTTATCGGTATAGTTAACCTATTCATTTTAAACAGTACGGTGTGCGTTTCGTCCCAGACACTGTACCAGTGAGTTTTTTCGGAAGGGTTGAATTCCACATAGATTCGAGTATGATACAAAATTGGTCTTTGAAATCCACAACAACACTTGCTACACCCTTGTTAGATCTCTCCGATTCCCATCTTACACTCCCTTGTAACAGCACTGTTATACAGTAATACTTCCATACCACACCATTAGAGGATTCGTTAACCCATCGCCAATAATTTCACACAACGTACTGACCCGTCAGTCCGTGTATGGCTCCCAAGATTGGTATTCATCGCCCAAATCTCCTCCGGTGAAGATACTGCGCATATATGAGGGGTGTGGTATATCGTTCTCCGAGTCATCGTATAATTCGACACTGGTTCCATAAAGAAACACCCTCGGTGATTGAGGACGTGGGGGAATATACTCCAATTCACGCTGAGTATCCGAATCCGGTGCAGGACCCGTTTTGTAGTCGTCAGAAACGTGAAAGTCGACATGGTTGATGATCACGTTTCCATCTCCGTCTAGTCCTTCATTCTCAATATCCACCCCAGTTGCGCGAGCCAAATACTTCCATGTAGCAGTTTCCTCCTTCCGTAGCTGGGAGTGGACGCAGATAGGAGCGTGGGGTGCGTTGCTACGGCCGTCAAGGGAATAGGGAATGCTCTTTTGGCAAGAGGTTTCGAGGCATTGGAAACCAAAATCAGGATATTCAACCAGGGTATCTTCAGATGACACTGAGAGTACAGAAACCCTCTTCGACGCCGAGTCTGAAGGAAGCGACAGTTCCGACTCAGATGCGTCTTGAGAATCGCTAAGAACCGCTCTCTTGAAAACCAATTTGCTGATTACGGCCAAGTTACTTCGGCGAAGACTCCAATCCAAATCCTGAGCACGTTGATCTTGAACATAAGACAAGTTTCCTCTTCGAGGACACATGCCGCGGTGGATGGAATAGGGAATGTAGAGGTCGGAGGCGAGGAATTCTAAAGAAAGTTTTCCGGCAATGCGAGAGCTAGTCACTGGTCCATGGAATCCACCTTCATCCTGGAAATACTCTTCAAACAACTCGGCAACTTCTTCGGAATCCTCTTCAATCTGGTGAGCCAAGAGTCTAATTCGGTATATCTCTTGCATAAGACGCAGAGAGGACGCAGAACGTCCGTGGTAAGGCTTCACTTTACTCTCGCCCTCGGCACGCGGTGGCACTTCCGAGTCGATCTAAACCGAGAGACTTGACAAATCGGTCATATAGAGCAGACGGCAGAACATACCTCGGACAATGTTGAGTTGACATTGGTCGACTCTTCTACATCAAATTCATCCATAGGTGTCTCAAGCAGCTCCCTTGCTATGTCGTCTAGAATTGTGGAGGACTCGGAGTAAGAGTTGGATGTCGGCATTATTTCAACTTGCCTGTGAGAGCCGCAATCTAATCACTTATTTACCCCCATAATATTAGAGGAAAAAAACTCACAGGAGTGGATATTCCGTGAAATTGACTGCTGAAGGTTGGAATACACACCACTGCAGTGGTTGAGCAATGGTCGACGTTCACCAGGGAGGTACTAGTACCGCAGTGGCAACGAAAAATAGATGCAATCGAGGAGATATAAAGATAGAACGTAGGCTTAAATATCTAAATACTGATAGAGAGATCGTAGAAGTTTATGCGTGGGTGGGTGTGTCGACGAAAGCAGCTCCAAAGGGCAAAGCAATGCCGTTGAGTAGACGCTTCTGCATGGGAAACGCGGTCACATGTTATAGGCGCCGTGGCAGCGCCAATCACCTTTCACCTGTCCCGAAACGCAGAATCATCCATGGCATCTGGGGTTGGCCGAGAAGACCTCGGATCGTTGTCGTTACGCAGGATCCGTCTCTGGAGAAAAACACGATCTCTACTGTTGGCCAGTGTTAGCAAATCGACCGAGAGTATCAGAGCTGTTATTTTTTGCTCTCTGTTTTAGTCGTTTTTCCTCGTCTTGCAATGGAAAAGCACCACGTTTTGCTTTCTCGTCGGTCTTTGTCTATAAATCGCCAACAAATCTTGAGTACCAGGTAGCTCTCCAAGCTCTTCTCGCAACTCTCGTAAAGTCGTGTGTAGCTCTTTATTTTCACTCTACCGTTTTCGTCTCACCAAGCATGCCTGTAGATATATAATAAAGACTTCACAGTTCTCTCCTCCTGAATTCGCTACCTTTCACGCCGGATCTCAAGATGTCCATCCAAGAAAGAGTGTTGTCTCTAGTTTACAATTTCCCGACAGGCCCAAGGGTCCAGAAATGCATGCCTTACATTGTTGGATTGATAATACTCATATTCGGGCCCGCCGGAAACTTCGAAAGTCTCAAGTCAGCCCCACGGAATCTATGAGTTGCGCTTGTTGAATTATTACTTGTATGAACAATATCTTCTTGAAGATATGTTAGGAAAACCCACTCTTGCGTAGATGGCTGAAGTCCATGTCTCTACGTTCTTGACAAGTCAACGCGAATTTGGTTATTTAGCACAATCGTAGATTACATCTGTAGTTAAATCGAACTATAGATATAGATATAATATAGCAGGGGGGGGGGGGGGTCGAAAATAGGACAATTTTAGAATACTTAATGACTTGAATAGAACTGAAAACCCATCGAGCAACAGTGGCACTATGAATATCTCAACTTGGATCATGATATCGATTTTTATCCGTCACATAGACATCGGCGAGGTATATCGACCAAATCAGCTTGCTGCCACCGTTTCGAGGTAGTTTAACAACACTCTGTAAGTGGACTGGGCCGAAATCTGAATAACTTGGCAGAAAATTCAACGACTTCCGGTGCTTAACGCTCTTTTGAGGAGTGCCACTGATACAAAATTTTACGTGTACCCTCCGAAAGGCCGTTGTCATGGATTCTAATTTTATATCTGTTATATAATTTCTGGGTAACCTCTGCCGCGGCCAATCCCTTGGAAGGAATTAGAAATGGCCACAGTTGGTATCAGCCGGGATTAGTCATCAATACACATTCCGATCTTTGTGCGGCGCGCTCTCTCTCTCTCTTCTCAACCACCATCCCTGCCTCAGTATCTCATTTCTGCGGCAGCTCGCTTTGTATCAGAGAGTATCTTCTACAATACTACTGGTATGTCTCTACAAACGTAACATTTGGCCGATAGATGCTTATCTTCTTCAGTTTAGTTCCAGTGTCCCCGGCCATTTCAGTGAACTCTCAATATTCACCCTTTCCATTGCAGCTAGTACAAAGTACGTTGATATATAGCATCTGGTATTCTCTCACCGTTTATGATTGACTCTCTACAGCCATGAATTCACAACCACAATGCACTCCTGTTCACCTGCATACCGCGCCTATGGATTGGACCGCAGCTCAAGCATCGGTACCCAAGACACACGTTAAATGTTTCAATCCACCTCATCCCAATTTACACATAGTAAAGAAAAGAAAGGCGCACTTTAGCAACCCGCCTGCAGACATGCATGACGACTCCGACATGGATGTTGAGGTTGATGAGGTTGAGGAGTACATCAATCGGAAGCGGCAGAAGCGCATGAGCGGTGGTAGGGGTGAATTAGCAGAAGGTGTAGAAAGGTCATATAAACGACGCCGCCTTGAGGTGTCTAAAGGAGAGGAGAGTATCGACGCAAATGGTAGAATCAGCAGTCGCAAGATTAAGGAGACGTATAAGCAACTCGGTGGTATGTTACAACTTTTGTTGACCATTGTCTTTCCTAATAAATACGTTCAAAGGCTCCCAACGTACCCACACAATTGCAAGCAACGCTACAGCTGCGGCTACGAAGGAGACAACCCGTCGAACATTAACGCGAACAAAGAGCCTTCAATCGTCTCTACTTACCTCCAGGGTAAATCAACCCAACTCGGTTGTGTCGAAAGCGGAGTTCTCGAACAAAAGAACTCTTAAAAGATCTCATACTGTTGATCTTCTTGAAGTTGTATCCACTCTTGGTGGGATGTCAATTGCCTCTCCCCATTGATCGCTGCCCACTGTGTGTACCTTTATCGGACATTTTGTTGTCTTCGTTTTTGGTTTCGTTTATTTCAGCTTCTTCTCTAGATCCTCCTTTGTTGTTTGTGCTTATAGAAAAAATGCAATTATATTCTTACTCAACGCTATAGTGTGACCCGATTGAGCCAATCTCACCATGCCAAATCACGTCCTCATCACCTTGATTCGGATGTTTGATACTGTGCTGCTCGGTAACACGTACATTATCACTATGATTGTTATGGTTAGTCTGTCCTTTACTTATTCTCAATGCATGCCAAGGTGATGTTAACCGGTTACACTTAGGTCATATACTAATTCTTCCTCTTAATTCTGGTCTTGGGCACCAGCATCTCGCAACATTTTGGCATTTCAATCTATCAGTCGGAATCCATACCGCATAGGCATGTATATAACGGTATACTGTTAGTCGTTATCATAGCTGCTACTTTCTTACATTGCACTTACCAAACCGTTCACAGAGAACGATTTGCGCAATGTAAAATCGTTTATTATGGCCCCTCGTTAGCCAAGTGCACGATTCTATTATTCAAGTAATTGTATTTCTGATTCTATACGCAGATTCTCTATTCATTTTACTCAAGAGTGGATATTCGTATATATCTGCTTCAGTACATAATGGCCACACCGTTATGGCCATTCCTTGGCTATTGAATAAAAAATTCGTTCGTTACCCCGTAATGTGGCATACGATTTTCAAGCTGTCAACTCCGTTCGAGTCCAACAGGGAATTAATTTCCACCAGATTTCTGTAGAGGCACTACTTCTCAGAACAAGGTAATTTCACCATTGTCTCAGCCGTATTTTTCCCTGTCCCACCGTTTTGCCACATCGCAGTTCAGGTCTAACTCAAGCAGATGTACCAATTTCCCTCAAGCATACATCGGCCAAAATGAGTGAAGATGGTTGGATCGTCTATTAGAAAACCGTATCATTGTGCATTAATGGCATAGAACTCGGTGACACACTGACGGTATGTGGGTTTTATTCTGATACGAATTCTATCGCTCTGACGAGGCTCGGTTGGCGTTGTAGCAATGTTACTTCTAGGGAAGGAATAAGGGGGAGTAATCGTAATACCTTTGAACGATTTTATCATGATACTCTAAGTCTTACCCGCGACACCCTAGCACTAGTGCCGAAAAAATACTCTCCTCCTCCCCTAAAAGTGCTCGAGTCAAACACTAATCATATCCTCTGACAAGGTAAGATGCTATAATTACTTTTGTGAGTCGTTATTCAACCGCCCCTCACAGTTCGAGACAAAAAAGGAGAAACAAATACACGGCGGATGAAGTAAAATGACAAAAGGAGATTATTCATGCTCTTTGTCCAGCGATCTATGATTTGCATACGCCATTGAAGCTAGAAGGTAGTTGAAAAGGAGATAACATAGGCTTTCCCTCTTTGTTCTTTGCCGCAGAAGGAACTGAATTATCCTCTCTCTTTAGGATCCATTGAACCTTTGGATGCACTTGATCAACTGTGGGTTTTACGGTCTTTTTATGAAAGGAACCTAATAAACCTATGTTGGTAGCGGCCATCCTGCTACTTAAGGGAGAGCGAATCGCAGTCCTGGACCTTGATCACCCGCCAAATTCTTACTCACAACTTTCTTATACTTCTCTATTCAATATCATGCCTAGTGCGCAAGAACGAGCCACTCATCATAATGTCAATTATGCCGCCGTTCCATATCTTACTCCAAATTCTGCTCGATCTCTCAAGATAACTCGAAGCACGCTGAGCGTTACTGAAAGTGAAAGTAAAAGGGGATATTCCTGCGCCGATCGTCTGTTCGAGTTTGATGACGATATAGTTCCTGTACCGGTATACGGGTCTACGGGCGAACTTTGCATTACTTACCAATGTACGTACACTGCGAGTCTCTTACTTATAAACAATTCTAATGAAACATCCACCGAGCAGACAAAGACCCTGAGATTCCTTTGGGGAAGAAGAAGATTCTGCTATCGAGGAGAAAGCACAGAGAAATATCTGGTACGCATAAGATCAATCGCAAATCTGGCAAGTGGGAGATTGTAGGAGCACAACATCAGGCCCTTTGTCCTACGTTGAAGTTTGGGCCACTGAAAAAGGAACCAATGCGAGAGCCCGCTGGACAGCAGAGTAGATTCCCAGAACTATTGACATTGAAAGCCAGGGCTGAGAGGGAACGAAATGAATGGAATATGAATGGCGGAGCGTGAATTTACAAGAATGCGACATTTAGGGGCATGTTGAATGAAGGCAGTGTCGGTGGAAGGAGCATGATTCTATTGGTGTGAGGCTCACAGGACAACAAAGAAATGGACGGTGAAACAAGATCTTTCCACTCCTCTTGCTGGCATCAGAAGCATGATAGTCCAGTAGTGGATGGAGGGAAGATGGGATGGACCGCTCGAAGTATAAATTCCCAATTTTCAGAGTGCCGTCGACCAGTATTCGCGTTGGTTGTGGATAAACATAGAAAGAGATCATGCAATGATGAGGACGATGATATCCTTCTTCTTCTTTTGTAATACCATATGGCTCCATCCTCGATACAATGAAGTCACATTCAGTGTGCGGTGACGATGAGAGAACATCTTTGAATGTACTTCACACACGCAGGGCATAACAGTGCAACAGTTGCCTACGTCAATCCAATCAGCGATTCACCGAGAGATGGAGAAGTGACGACAGAAGTGACAGCTGCTGGCCATCTATGGGAGCCAAAGGTTGGAAAGATGATGGAGAGGACGCTGAACCGAGATCCTGGAGGGTAGACAGTTGCTATAAGGCTTGTTTTCCATTGAAAGCAGTCAGGGAAAGAGTTGAGTTATGGGAAAGAATGTCACAGCTGACATATTGATTCCCGAGCATGGATTTCAATGTGGCCGAGTTGCGGAAACATCTTTGAAACCCCTTTGGGAACAAAACTGCATGAACATCAAGAGTCACAATTGACCATGGATCTATTATCGCATGATAATTGTAAAGGATGCGCCAACCTAGCTGAATTCGAACATGAAGCCCGTCTGCAGGTCAACAGGGATTGATTCGACCTGGCCGCTGAGGCTACTGAAAAAAACCGGGCAAGAGCATCGGGGATTTTTCCATGAGTGAGGAGAGAAGAACGGTATCACGCATGCACGGCACAGAGAAGGTTGTTGATAAATCGGCAACATCGAGTTTGATTACCCTAGTAAACACCGACGTATGTAGCGATGTATGTTTTGACCCGACCGGGCCATAAGGTGGCAGTTTGGGGATCGCAGAGGAGAACACTCTTGCTGTCAAGAGATAAGGGAGAAGAGGGAAGTCTTTTAGAATGCAGAATCGGTTGTCTTGAATGGCCTGAATCAACGCTTGAACTGTTTCCATGGCCGTCATTGCATAGATAGTAGATGGTATGCTACCGGCTGAAGGGGCTGCTCCCTACTATTCCATCGCATATGGAGATACGAGAGATCCACATGTGATGCGTCTGAAAGGGAGCTCCCACTCCTTCCTTCCATTAGGAGAGTGATGTTCAGACAACCATCGCCTAGGTTGTGTCATGTTTCAAGGAGAGGTTTTGTTGCCCCAGATTGACGAGGCATGAATCCTCAGTGAAAGGTAGGAGCGGCAACGCATCAACATGTTTCAAGGAAGCTGCGCCTTTGAATTTGATAGCCCCACCCAAGGTGCCCTTCAGACCTGACGATACAACGAAATGTTGATTTTGGATCTGGAAGGATCAGAGGAATTGAAAGATAGATAGATGATCGTCGCTTGTTTCTTGCACGTAGATACGACACGCTCCTTTGAATGCTCGTCCTGGATGGTAGCGATAGGTGGATATGGCGACGAATGCAATGATTCCAATGGAAGAAGCAGCAATGGGTGACTGTAAATCGTTTGAGGAAGATGCAAGGTATCATGCAGCTGTCGAAGACGCCTTGTATGCGAAACAAGCAAACTGTTGCACAGGGATAGTGAGACTGTTGAAGATTAGCCAGCATTCGTAAGGAGGAGACACGAAGTCAAACATACAGAATGTTCACCTTTTGTATCCCAGCATCCATCGTACCACTTGAAAACACATCCTCGAAGGAAGTGAAACCTTGAGCGGAAGGATAAACCTCCTCCAACAAGAAGGAAAGAGCCTCGAGTGGCGACCAGGGGAAGAGGTTGCGCTCTCTGAATGAACGGAATCCCAATAACGGAACATCTCAAAAGATGCAGTAGGAATCATGGATATATGAGAGCAGGTGTCAAAAGGTTCAGTGGCCATTCATTGTCTCTGTTTCCAGGCGCGTAGAAAAGGAAGATGGTCGGCAAGAGCAATGCCAAAGGCTGAAGGGAACGGCACATAAAATCAAGATTACCGCCAGATTTTTGTGCTGGGTGGAAGGTCTTCGCAAAGTAGAGACCACTCATCATGGAATCGGTACAGAGGCTGAGAAGCGTTTAGACCTGGATGAAGACAGATTCGGAAATGGAATGTAGCATTTATTCGATTGGTGTATATACAAACGACTGCAAAATAGAATCAGCATCCTCGTCTCCCCCTCAATAAGATTCAGAATGAGAAGAATTTAGGTAATTACGAACGGGTTTTATCCCGACGTCAATCGGAAAACCCAGATGTATTGGCTACTTCGAATTTTACGAACCTTCAACCACACCAAGTCCAACCTCTTCTGCAGCCCAACACAGCATACACAAGACCAAAGGATTCAAAGGATCTGCACAGAATGGATGCAACTCGAGGAGGAGGAGGAGGAGGAGTATATTGAGACGGTTGAAATGTTGAAGATGTTGTGCGTCTACGTCAAAATCGATCGGTTAAGAGATTAGATAAGACGTCGGTATTTGCCGATTCAACGGCATGCTCAATGTTCGAATTTCAGGGTGAAATCGAACGTAATTCTCCAACTTAATCTCTACCATCATCTCTCCAGTCTGCTGAGAGTTTTCCTTACAGAAGAAAGTGAGTATTCCTGCAATTGATCAAATCAGCGAACAAATGGACAGCTATAACGCGCAGGTACTGATCGGCATTGGAATCTGCAACTGAGAGGTGCTTTACCACCTACGATACCGAGTGGCGACAATGGAAAGAAGGTAAGCACTTTCCTGGATACTCGAGCCTTTGTCGTGCATGCCAAAACGTGAATTAGACTCCAACAAGGCCGAGAATCCTGATATGCCGCACCGACATCGAGCAAGGGCCCGTCAGTCCCTCTGCAACCTAGAAAGGTGCATTGGCAGAGAAGATCAGCGAAGCGTTTCAACATAGAATCAACCTATGTCCGAACGCGTCCATACGCAAGCATAGCGTGGCCTGTATGGTAACGGTACGTTCACTTCTGTACTCCCTTAGTCATCTTCTTACCTTGCTCTTCCAGAATGATGGAGACTCGCATACCTCTCTCATCGTTGTTTAGAGGTATACAACCACTGCCTTCCGCACAGTCACACGGAGTCCTTCAATAGCACGGCAATATGCCACGCGCACTGTGGAAACATATCTCATAGATATTGTCGCATTGCAACCCCTTGACGTTTGGAGCTATACGCCATACTGTACGACGACACCTTACAGACAGATGCAGCGAGGAATCCATGGGTCGTAACGCCCTACGCCCCTACGGTCTCTGGATTCCCACCCTGTTCTGTCCGACTCTTCGATCAGCAAATCATGCGCAAGCTAAGGGCAGTTACTCACCTGGTGTCAACTCATTCTTCTACAAGTCTAAGCTCGGGATTGTATCGTGGCGATTGAAATCAAGCGAAAACGGTCTAGGGGTATGGAGACCTAGCAAGTTGGTTCGCGAAAACAGCAAGGGTGGTCGGAAGCATTCTACTGTGGTCATCCAGAGAGCATATTAGGGACTAGTTGGCACTTGCCAAATGGGATTTGCAAGATCAATGGGTCCATCGGACGACATGTCCGTCGTGCATCGTAGACAACGAGAGATGTTTTCCACCCAGACTCCCGCCCAGACCATCGTCATCACCTGATTCTCTCTCCTCGACAATCATTCCGGACGATTTGACACAACGACTCGGACCCGCACAGGTCATTTTCGTCGATTTCTATGGCCCCCTTTTCGCTCATGACTATATACGTTTTAGGTTGCTGAACCTTCATCAACTCCAGCTGTCGTATGTGAAATGTCGTTTAAGGTTGTTTTCGTACTGCAGATATATATACAAGTCAGCTTTTGAATCCTGCACAGTACGATCCAAAGTGACCACGCAATTATTTCCGCCCGGCAACAGTCGTGAAATATGCAAAACTTTCATGAGTGCCGAAAGCTCTCCGTTTGAACTTTGACGACATCACATCGTTCAAAGTGGCATGGTCGGGGAGATCCTCTTTATATGGAGATGATCGCGTTCAGAAAGGCCGTGTGAACGGCGATAAGATAATCGTGCATCTAATCGCAAGTGCCAGTCCGTCTGACTGATATTCAAAAGCTCTTATTTCAAGCTCTAGGTATCTCATTTGATTCAGAGGATACTCCAGTTATAGTACCCTCGTTCTTTCTGGTGGGGAATACACGGACTAAAACGTAAGCCATCATTGATTTCTACTCTTTTTCTTGTTCTCATAATGCCATTTCACAGCAATGCTTTCTCACCCGAAGAGAGTCTGAAGATGATATTCAGTAAAGAACATTCTGCTATATTCCTCAACGGGATATGCTCGTATTTCTCTGGCGGTCGTTTCTGTTGTTGAGACATACTCTATCGTCTGAATCCATCAACTGTGGCCACCTTATCTTTTGTCCTTCTGAAATTCCTCTACACGGTACTGTGACGCATCCAATGTGTCTGTCAAATCTGAACTGCCAGATTTTTGAAGATCACTCCGTATATGGCATCAAAGGCAACACGTCTCTCAACGGTACTTATCCTCTTATGGCAAATGAATGGAAAGACAGGTTAGGTTTCCTTGTTTTCCTGGGCGAACATCGATGCTGTGAACGATGACCATAGGAGTTCAGGGTGTGCGTTTGCAGCTTCCGTCAACATCTGGTACAGACATCCAACTTGACGGTACGTAGTGTGGACTGAAGGTACTCGAAAATTGACGTTGACGACATTCTTTTCTAGGCCAACTGACCGCCAGCCTGTGGTCCTCAGTGGCGGATGGTACCACCACATCAAGTCCCTCTGCATTGTACCACTACACTCTATCCGGCTTCAACAAGCTGCGTCGAATTTTGATTTTTCTGCGCCGTGGATTAGGAAACGAATCATTGGGCATAACGGAGATCTGTCGCTGTTTCTTGCGAGGAATTTGCTCCTCTTTCAAACTGTACGTCTTTCTGAGACCTGCACTCCTGTTAGCTTGGGCTGATGCGACGTTACTTCCTTTCCAGATACTGTATTGAGATCCTGGTGGCCAGTAGGTATAGTCTCTCGTCTCGAAGGGAACATATATTGTACAGGAAGAGGCATTTTAGTTGTATTATGCGGCTAGTGCATGGAAAAGAATGTACATATGAATTCAATTTGATGGGTACGATCTCAAATAAGTGCTTGGACGTCGGAGCTCTGAACCGGAGATAGCCCTCGTTATCTGCGCACGACACAGAGATTTGAGTTTCGACTTGCAGTTGCAAGTGGTGAGGCATGAGAACTTCTCTGTGACGATGAAGTTGAGAAGAATGTAGAATGGCAGTGAACTAATGGTAATCAACAGCGAGTACAACACACCGAATAACGGTAAACGATACAAATACATGTTGAAATAGCTTTTTAGCTTCCATACATAGTGATAAAGATAAATTAAACCAGTAGCCCAAAGGAACGAGACAATCTAGCCTTGAATGGCCTTTTCAGAGCTACGAGTCCCAATCGACGACTTGTCAACACCACTTCGGCATTGCCACCTATCCGACCAGTCATCTTCTGCAGATTTTGGTGAGGGGCATTCAGGCATTGATGCCAGCACCAGTCCTCCTCCGACTCTCTTGAAGCTCCCTCCTTTACTTCTCTGGAACATTCGTCGTGGAGGTCGGGGAATTTGCAGTGCAGTGGCCGCAGCAAGAGGTGATGAACTTGTGTTTTGGTTTGCGATATACGGAGTAGCTGTAGTTGAATGTACAACTTCGGGGAATGGAGGATCAAGGATGGCCTCTTCCATGAAGAAGGCCGCTGAGTCCGTGATAGTATTGGTGCGCGTGAACATTTCTATTACAACTATTTGCAAAAGTAACACGAGAGACGATTCAGTACCTGGCGAAGGGCACAGCGAGTTCAAGGATACTTACATTGGAGAGTGAGAGTGTTCTGACAGTGGTCGTCGTGGTTGGAAGTGAGGAGCGGTTGGGAATTTCGGCGATCTTCTTATTCTGTACCGCCGCCCATCACCGAGATACCGGCGATTTGATTGACCGATAAACAATGCTGACACGTAGACTTTCGCAAGCCCATTCGGATCAACACATACTGTAGTATGCCAACCGTTTTCAACCCATTCTCACTTCATCGCTTGTTGGACAGTTCATGGCCGGCTTCCGTCGGCCCGATCAGGTGACCGTATCATGTCCTCACGCATCAGGCCAGGATTCCTGGTTGGCCACGCCCGAACCACGACCATCCCTCTCACAGATCGCTCTGCTCTACTTAAATAGAAGAGGATTGCATAAATTTCTGCACTCTGTGTCTTTTATTTATCAGTATCTCACATCATTGACGGCGCTCGATTCAGCTTCGAGATTTACAATATTCATCGCCCATTTCTAGTCCGGTGGGTCGTTCATGATTATTTAATACCGTTGCGAAAGCTGATTATTTTGTGCAATGCAGATCTGTTAACATGTCGACGGTACCATCAATTCCTCATGGACAAGACGACCAAGGTTTTTCATCGTCGTCTGCTCCAACTCGCGACAGTAGCAATGCAGAATCCAATATAATCGATGCAGAAATTGACTCTCAGATTGACAATGTAGGTCTATTCTACCGTTTGTACCTCAAACCGCATTCAGACAGTTGCTTTCTTAGAATGACTCAGGTGAATCCGAAGAGGACAATGTCCCTGAGTGCGGAAGATCTCTCTCCTCACTCGTCTTCATGCGGGAGTTTTGGAACATTCGAAAGATGGACTATGTTATTTGTGAAGACCCGGAGGAAGCGAGGGGCATGGTCGCCGATCTCTTCTCGGATGAAGGCGGTCTTCACGGTCCAGTTACCCTGGGTCGCATACTCAGGAAGGCCGGCGTTGACATGCTGGAAACCACCTCCTACGTTCCTTATAGTATCCACCGACGGATGTTTCCACGTCTTGGTAACCTGTCTTATGTTCAAGACGAGGGGGCAGTCTCGATTGATTGGGAGCGTCGGAACACAAGCTTGAATGCGATCAGGAGGTCCTTGTTCCAGCAAGAGGTTTTCGAACGCGTTGATTCAACCCCACGAGATCGTCCACACGCTGTCATTAAGCAGCCATCTAAGGAGGACTCTACATTACCTTCCGTCTCACCGACCACATTCGTTGATGCAAGGGCTCCAATGTCTGCGTTCCAAAGCCAAAACAATATCAGCGGAACTTCCTTCAACAATAAACACGATCACCCGTCTTTGGATCGTATCGTCACTCACGATCAAGTAGGAGCAACTCTTAGTCTTGTGGGTGACCTCACCAAGGCAGAAGAAGCGATTCATGGAATGAAAAGGGAGCACGAAGCACACGTCTATCACAACAGAGCTTCTGCTCATCACGGCAAGAAGCAAAAGGCTAGTTTTCTAAGGAAGACCAACGGTGCGAAGCTCGCAAGGTCATCCCGGAATGCTTCTCTACCACAGAACACTTTGTTTCCAGACATTGATACCGACTACTGCATGAGGGAAGGTAGTCTCAGCTGTCGAGAAGGCTTATCGCTCTCACGAAGCACGAGAACTGACGACGAGTATTCAGCGTTCGGACATCGGCTCTTGGATGATACGGAATGAGTAGACGTTGCAGGATGCTGTAGGCGGCTCGTGAGCCATGGCTTGGTTTTATTTCACCAGTAGACCGAGGCCACGCACAACGTCGAGGGCCACGCTTGAGACAATAAGTGGAAGGATATATGTTGTAGGAATGACAAGTGCTATATCACGGGCGAACGTTGAAGGAGAATCTATCTATTAGCAATGTCCTGTATCATTGAACTATGTATCGTATGTATCGTAGGGGTAACTTTTTCCTCCCGCTATATGCTCGCTGTTTATTATATCATCACGCCGAGATTACAAGATTCGAGTTCGAACGAGAGAAGCCAGACATTATAGTTCAATGGGGAACTCGCCCACAATGGATAGTATCATTGCAACATACGTTCAGTTCAAGAGATATCCAACAAGGGAGTCACGTATTATGCCATTATTTTCCGCATATCATATTTGATGCACCAAGGCTTTAGAATCCAGAGGATAGGACACGGTCACAACTATAACCCAGTCCTGTTTGTCTCGTTGGTTGGGACAACACACCGTTGTATCTAGTTCACCATATTTCTGCTAATACTGCACTTCGACCACCCGTTTAAAACACTCTCCCGAGATTTCGGTAGATGTGTCTTGATTACCGTAGCCAGTCAGAAGGTCATAAATATAGACCATAATTCAAGTCCATATAGATACCAGAGAAACTAGGTTGTTTCTCTATGTTGAGGGGTACACGAGGTACAGATCACCTATTGATGTAAGGAGACGTCCTTATTTTATACCTACTATTGCCGCTTGAGAACGTCAAACTCGGGTGAATTGTGCAGGAGGAAAGCAGACATTGGTTAGTCTCCTGTTCTTTTGGGATTATACCGTCATTCAAAGCGTACAGCCGTCCTGATACCATACCGTTCAATAGATTGAATGACCGATTCGGGGATTCCATACCGAAAATATTTAGTACACAAGACGAAGTCCACGGCCACAATCTCACCTGCTAAAATATCACATAAGCAAGCTGTTGTTAAGTTATATCTGTTTTATTGGACGACTTTATAATGACGGTTGAGGATATGTCCGAGACCCTGACTGAGATTTTGTCGCCGTGGCCTGGGAACCCTCGTGGACGCTTACATTTACAACTAATTATGAACTGTGTGTATGGGTAGCAGAAATCTTATCCTCCTCCTCGCCACCACCCACTATCATATTCGAAGTCCCTCTGAGACTTTTGGTTGCTCTAAAACATATCATATCCTACTCTACATATACCCCTCGAACAGAATTTCAAAGTAACTACTGCGTGATGTCAAATCAGTTATCTTCAAAATATCCGGATACCTCCTCTCGATATCGTTGCATGGTAAGTCTTTTGACTGAAATAATTTCATCACACCTATTGATACTCCAATTTTGCTTGGGATGCTCATTTCTTCTCTTGTATACAGAGGAAACGTTCCATACAGCCCAACTTAATTTACCGCACTGCTAATCCCACTTAATTTGGGGTCCTCACAGGAAGTAACTTTGCAACTGAACAAGACGAAATACATCACTATTCTTCATCATGTCTGCTATCCTCAACTTCTCAAGTTCCCACGGAGGGACTTCATTAACACACATCCATATCCGTTCTCAGTGCGATGGTCCGCACAAGATTCGCTCAGAAAATCGAAAATATGTTCCAAAATCCAAAAAGACGAGCGGAAAATTACAATTGTTCGTCACAGGATCAAAGTCAAGAGAAATCATCAGGTGTATCAACAAATACAGAAAACTTGAGGGAAGGTGCTGCAACGTTTGGAACGGGAGTAGCTGGGAAGTTATTGAGATATAACAGAATCGGCTTCCTGTGTATGTTTATGAAAATATAAATATAATCGGACGGGGTCAAATGAGGGAATATTTCGCTGGTGTTTTGTGATTTCGTTCTTATTCTTATCTCATTAGAACCTTTAGATGTATGGTATAGCCGCGACGATTGATGATCCATTGAGTACTGGTGTCAGAGTTTTGTCAGGTTATCTGAGACGCCACGTGTGTTTGAAATTTTAGCATTGCCACGATTTAGCTGAGGAGAGTTTTCTTTTGGCACCATACTAGGCATCGCGGGTAATTCTTAGTCATCCCTTGGTCTGATCGTTAAATCGGAGGATTTATTCATTCGCCTCCATTGTGTTCAACCTCCTCGTTCTGGTTCTGTTTGCAAAATCGTCCACAACATCTACACAAATTTCCCCTCATTTTCTATCGGCTCACAACTTCTTGAAGTCGCTTTGCGTTGATAACCAGCCATTGCACCTTTGGATTGTGTCCACATTCATATTCGCAGTCCTTGGCATCCAAGAAGAGGTGTGAGTATTTTGTGGTCCATATACTTCCCGCACATCGTTTTTACTAGAGATACAGTTCAATGGCGACGTTGCTAGTAGACAACGTAGAAATTTCTCTTCGTATCTCAGATACGACTGAATTCACGGAAGGACCGAGAGAGGGTCATGTTGCAAACCCTGCAGAGATTGCACAGGTATGTGGTTCTTTCTGACTCTTCAATCCGATTAAATCTCAACTTTCATTACAGGGGGAGGTTAACTCAGATGAGAACACGGGCACAGACCGGATGCCTAACTGTGGAAGGTCATTCATGTCTATGTTATTCCTCAACGAGTTTTGGGACATCAGGCGTATTGCATTTATGATTGAAGAAGATCCAGAGAGCGTCAGGGAGATTATGAACGAGCTTTTGGAAGATAAGGGAGGTTTTCATGGTCCAGTGACGCTGTCTCGTGTCATTCAAAAGTCGGACCTAACATTCTTCGAATCATCCACCTACAATCCGAACTCCATCCACCGAGGGACATTCCCGCGACATGGAAACTTATCGCATATTCAGGACGATCAAATCACTTCCTTGGACTGGCAAAACCGTCATATCAGTTTGAATGCACTCAAGAAATCGCTGCTCAAGCGCGAGGTTTTTGATTTCGTGGCTATGGCCTCTTCCAAAGATGCCATTCACACGCTTGATACGACTTTCACGCCGTCTTGATTCCACAGAACGTTTTCAGTCACAATTCACTCATCGTTCGAGGTACAGAAGAGTCATGATTTATATTCTGCTCCCGTATGCTCCGTGCGGTGCGGGTGGTGTTAGGATAGGAATGTAGGGATATGTGAACGTGGGTCATTTAGTGCTTGTATTTTACGATGTCATGAATGTATAAGTCGATACACC
The DNA here is from genome assembly GCA_022606235.1 of Abortiporus biennis. Lineage (NCBI taxonomy): Eukaryota > Fungi > Basidiomycota > Agaricomycetes > Polyporales > Podoscyphaceae > Abortiporus > Abortiporus biennis. The sequence goes on from JABYQP010000057.1 coordinate 82,498, forward strand.
GCAGATTTTATCGTGTAATAATGACAACCCAACATTGACTCTTTCTATGCTCTACACACTGAAGCTAGAAGCATAACTGTGTATAGTCGAGTACAGTATTACCTGATGGCGGAGGAACGTCACTGTTGGAATCGCAGATATACTTTTCATGGATTTAGAGACCATTGTATGTTGAACGGCTCCAGGTATGGGGGGCACTATGTATTTGTGCATTATTCCAACTGAGAGTTATGTGGACAGTCTAGAGTTACGATTTTGACCACGCTATGCCACCTAGTACACAGTGGCATCCTTTTTCGTAGGCCACCGGCTCCGCTCGCAGGAGCCAGAAGCTCTCCGGGGTGTCCCTCAAGGAGAAATATCCAAACTCGCTGGGAGAGCATGGAGAGCACTGGAATGGCAAGATAAAAAGGTATACATTGAGGCGGCAGAGAAGGGAAAGAAGGATCATGAGAAGAAGTACGAGGGCTATAGATACGCACCATCAGAGGCGCGAGAGGCCAAGAAAGAAAAGAGAAAACACCAGCGGGAAAGAAGGGAGAAAAGGGACGCGTTGGAGGATGGGAGAGGATTATTTCCACACATGACATCGGTGGTGGAACCCTACGGTGCCATTGCAGGGCCCTCAACGATGCATTAAGGTGGGAGCACACCAATACAAATGTTGTAGTGGCGAGCGCCAAACCGTAAAGAGTGTTCATCACTCTATTCACCCTTGTTCCCTTTATTCTCATTGACCGTTTATCCCTGTTATCTAGTGGCTACTTTAGTATATAAACCCGTAGTTAATTCCCTGTATCCTCACGTGTTTGACCTTCCCAATCGTACTCTCTTCCTCTCGCATCCACTCGTGCTCACCGGAAGGACAAGCGCTCCCGCCGAATCACAACAACAAACACAAGTCCTCGCTCCGTCCGTGGTCCAATGCCACATACCTACCCTTTCTCAGAGAGAAATCGTACGTCTAGAAGAGTCCTCCACTCTTGGTATACGCTCTGCACAGGGTCAGGTGGAAGCCATTACATCGTCAGGACCAATGGAAACTCTCCACTCTAAGACATCCGATGGGGTCTTAGCGGGTTCTGCATTCGAGCCGTCTGCCATGGACGATAGTCTACGAGATGCTATCGACCCGATCCTACGGCTTGCACTCCCCGAGAACAATTTCCACTGAGTGAGGACTCGGCTTCGCCAGTAGAAAAAGAGAATCAACCACAAGAAGAAGGGAAAAGCAGCTGAAGCTTAGAGGAGGGTAGCATCGGTCAGAAGTGAGTACCATTCCCTGAGTACTACTCACTTACTGATAGTTTCTTCAGCTCGTTCTTCAGTTAAATGGGAGGCAGCATGACCGGTATTCCTCACCGGCTGGCTATTAACACTGTATTATCCACATTCTTTGTGATTCTTATCTTATATCTCGCTTTATACCTCCATACAGTGTGGATACATATATGTTGTTCCTGTTGCTTCATGCCAGCAACCAATAGTCATCCCTCTCTATTCAAAATCCTTGCTCGCAATACCGCTCACCACAGAATAATAGTAAGACAGCAAATCAATTGATATGGCTTAACACGGTCAAAATGCGTCTGAGGAAGTTATTCAGCTTCCTCTCAATGTCCTAGTTCCATGAAGGCTACTCGGTTTACAGCTTACGCGAGCACATCACATCTACACTGACGCCTCCCTGATTCTCTTCACAACCTCAACGTTACGAACGTCCGGTGATCATGCCCGTTTCAGGCCTAATCTTTCAGAGAATAGAGCTCGTTTGGATTCATTAAATGGTCGTATTCAGTTTCTTTTGCGTGAAAGACTTCAAGGCTTACTGCACCGTTCTCAGAAGACAGCAAAGCGACTCATCCGCGGACGAAACGAGTGAGGTTACAGGACCATATCAAAGCACAATAACGATATGTTCTTATTGTATTGCTAGAGAGAAAATATATTGTACATGTCACAGACAGTAAGCGGAAGCAAAGATAAATGTATACAGAAGTCTAGTCAGTACTAAATAACGGTGACTCTATCAGTCATAAAATGAATGTAACATGTATCGCTAGCAGCCCAAGAAAAAAAAAGACGATTCACCGAACACCTACGTATGCATCCTCAACGAAGCCGATTAAATGCATACTTAAAAATATCGACAATATCCATTTTCCTCTCTCCAGCACCGTCGCTTTCATATGATTGGTTTGGTGTTCGGTGGTCGATCTTCACCCCAAATTCATCGCATCCCCACCAATCGATATCTTGCTGACGACCCGCATCTAGCATTTGATACCCATTGTTCCACTCTCGACCGAATGACTCTGTTTCCATTTCAATTTTATCCACCTCTCGTTCTGCTTTACCACTGTTTTTGGGCTTCGACTCTTTTTTGCCTTCATCTACGGTCACAAGTCTCACGGATGGGCCTAAAGGAAGGCTGCTTGTTAAATTTTTCTACGAGGACGTTATGATTGAGCTGATTTTGACAGACTTAGACGTATAGAGTGTGCATACGGTGGTGTTCATGATGCACTATAGAGTGGAATAATGTAACGTCAGCAAATATTGTCCTGCAAATATCATCTATTCATTTAGATCAGTATGTGCGGAGATAATTCGACTCACACTTTACAGGATTGGTGGCGGGGAACGATAATGACAGAATCAGGTAGAACGCAAACTGTTATAGCGGGTAATTCAAACTCAGAACGATACGTTCTCAGGGATCACGAATAAGCCACAATAATAGCATCACTATTTCCATTGTCTGACAAAAAAGGCGGACGCAGCCAGAGTACACTACAACACGGCATTCTAAAATTCTAGCTCGTTAAGCCACTTCCCTATGTGTATCTTGGAGAAGGACTAATCGTCCAATTCAATAACATGGGCATGTTTTCAGCAAAGAGGCGAGGACATATTGTGATGTTTATTTGTATTTCATTGGCCTCGCAGTGATCAAGAGGGTGCGAAGCACAGCAAATCCAGTCCACGATTTCGTGTGCAAATATCATGAAAAAGGCGGCAAATTTGTTCAGACTTTTGTAACAAACTTCTGACCTAACAAATGCAAAACAAAATTGTGAAAATATCGAAGGATTTGCAGAAAAGGTGTGAAAACCACTGAAGGTCTTTTGACTTTTCCTACCGAGAAAAGTAGCCAAGTGTTCCGAACATTTTGGCTACTATTTTCATGGTATTTTCACCCGAAGTAGTGGACTGGATATGCTGTGAAGATGACTGGATGTGAATTAGACCCTCACAGTGGCCACCCCTCGTCCGGGTGGCAAATAACCAATTTCCCAAGCCTCTCCGCGTCACGCATAGATTGTAACGTCACGATACCTCGTCTGGTTTGGAACCTATCATTGATCTCCTCTGCTTCCTCTCTCCACCCACCTCTTACCGGTCACCGTTGGAGAAACAAAGTAAGCTCGCTTGCATGGTTGTACTCTGGTAGATTGCTCACTGCGGCTCAACGGCCACCCTGATTAGTTGTTAGCCTCTCTGCCGTACCTCTTACTTTCAATGTGTCGGCAGCAAAAGTTCACTCTGGCGCACACTGCAGCGGCCTCTGAGAGAAAACGGGTGCGATTCAGCGAGGACATTGTAGAATGTACTACCTATGGGAGAGACGATTATGACCGTCAACCCAAAGTGTCTCGTTCAACAAAGCTGGGAGGAAGCATCAAGAGTTATATTCGACTCTTCAAACGGTGTGTTGCTTATCATTTTAGTGACTGTGTTCTGTTATACTTACTGACATGAATCGGTCAGTGAAAGGACTAACGTCGGCAAAGCTGGTACTCTTACGCCCCTAATATCCCGACCGCATCCATTACGACCGGCTCGAGATGCTCGCCGAGCTACACCAGGTGTAGGAGTGCGATATGTGGCGCGTCGGACAAATATGTTTTTATGAAGCGACAGATTTCATTCATCTGCGTTCTTGTACAATATACTGTACCTGTAATACTTCTTTTATATCTCGTTGTATTATGTAGCGTGCCGGATTTTCTGTCTCTCCTCCTTGTTACATTTGGGCTCCTGTATCGCCCATTTATATTTTTATTCACGCTGCAGAGTACTAGCATGGACAATAAACTCGGTCCTTGATGATATCACACCAGGCATATTGATTTGACTTTGGGCCAGCACCGAACTCAGAACTCGTGGGTTGATGAGTCTTCAATGATGCATCATGTTCTATTCGCACACTTTCCTCTTCCTTCATCTACCATCTCTTCCATTGTGTCGTGCACGTCTATCTCACTCCCTCATTCAGAACGCCTAAACATCTCTGCTGAATGTACAGTAAGCTTTATACTTTCAAATATGTCGGCAAGCAAACTGAACAAATGTTTCCTCTCACATGAGCAATAGATGTTGCTTCGAAAACAATAAAATGAACTGCAACTCCTGCAAGGAACACCCAGGCATACACTCGACATGTTTCAACCCCCCACCACACCGCCGTACACGTAGTTAAGAAGCGCAAAGATCGCTACAGCGATCATTCCATGGGCGTCGATGATCATTTGGATATGGAGGTCGATGAGGTGGAACAATACATCAACAAAAAAGCCGGTCAACGTTTGAGTCTCAAGATGGAGTTAGGAGACAGACGATCTAAATCATCTAGACGTCGTCAATTGCGTTTGTAGGAGACACAGAAATAATAAATGATATTGGGAAAATCAATGTAGCCCATGTGAAGGAAAGGTATAGGAACCTCGGTGGTGAGTACAGGTTACTTGAGAAGCATATTATCCTTTCTCACATCAATGCATCTAAAGCCTCTAGAAATATCCCGGGCGGTGTTCCAGAGGACATCGAACCTCTTGGCAAAAGGAACATGGTGCCACGGCCAATACTGTAGAAAAGAAAGAGACATGCCGCTCTAGCTTCTTCCTCTGCAAATGTGCCGTGCGATGATTTATCACAAGCGCCGGGACAAGGGGCTAACGGAGAACCCAGCCAAGGGTCGCTGAAGAGATCGACTACAGTTGACCTGCAGGATATCATTCACTATCTTCGTGAAATCTCTATTTCCTCTTGTCAGTGACCGAACGCTTATGTGGTGATTGATTTTTCGTGTAGTCTCTCTTCATGAAACATTGCCCTTTATTTAACGTACGCTGAGCATGGCCAATTTCCAGCGCCATCTTTGTAGTCTCGACAATGCATGTGTTGTATTCCGATAGATAAATTTATATTCGAACTCAGGGTTTCTCTTCGCGAAACAATGTATTCCGTCTTGAATTGGTACTTATTCATTTGATTTTATACACGAACCGTCCACATTGAAAGGATGAAAAATGAAAATGGAATTCTTCACTGCTCGGTGATTGTACCGATGGAAAGGTGAAAACATGTTTATCTTGCGATCTTTCCACTGTTCCTTCCATTGCACCAGTTGGTGTCCATGACTCCTACTCCAGGACGTATCCATCATCCCATTTTGCGCTGAGGACAGTGGTTAACCCGATGCAAAATTGAATAGCAGGTCGAGAATTCGTTTCATGAGAATAGACAGAATTTGAGGAATTCGTGGAGTCAAGAGTATATCTTATTGTAATATTTCTACGCAGTGAGAACCCTGTGCAGTTTCATTTGAGGAACGGTCTAGAATGAGTATCAGCTAAATCGATAGATGGATATACAAAACAAATGATAGCTACCATAAGGAGCAGTCCTGCCATGTATCATCCTGGATTCCTAGCAACGACAATTTGCACTAGCATAAAATGCGGTTATGGTATATAGTAAATGCTTCGAATGCCAGCCGTGACTGGAGCAGAGCAACAGGGACTTTGAAAGTCTCCGGGTCAACATGAGCAGATGAGCGTCTAGTGCTGAACTGTATGTTGGGAGTGTATGTTGGGAAGGGGTGGCTATGTGATGATGGTCGTCAACTTTACAAGATTTTTGGAGGAGAAGTATGTTTCGTAAAGGAATAATTTTACCCAGATGTAGATCCCTAGTGCCGGTGCTTCATTGCATTCGCACGGATAGTCTATAATGCAGTCATGGCACACCATTCCGGTAGTCGCTGTGAGCATATAACCACCAGTACACGGTTGTTGGTGGCCGTGTACTGGTGGTCAAATAAAACCTGTAGATGCCATACAACAGCGACCAGGCCTGGTACGATAACGATTACTGCGACCGGTGCAACTTGGGATTCTGTATTTCTTAATGCAATATACCACTCGCCTCTAGGGTTGGAATTTGGATGGAGTGAATGGATGAAGAAAGCCGGACCTAAGAACACCAATAACCAAATACATTGAGTACATGCTATACAGAGAGAGGTGGATTATCACCGACTGACTTGGAATATCCTCTCAGCACGAGCTTTGACTTTCGAGTAGCATATCCATGAATGCTCTGTCGGGGAACTTGTTATGTGAACATGTGTGAAGCAAAGCAATTCCGCGTCGATCTCTCTGTGGGTACCACGAGTGGAAGATCTGTCTCATATGATGGTGTTATGTGTTGAGATGAGTACAAGACAGCGCCGCCAAACGAACCACTCGTAGATCTGGCGACTGTCTGAATGCGAAGTCAATCATACAAGCCTTTGAGGGAGGTAACGCCTGTTATATCCCTGGAGCTTGAAATCGTCAGAGATCCATGCCATCATTTAATATCGCCACACGCTCGAGTCAGAGGAACCATGCCAAAAAGGGGTATAGCATGGTGTTCTGTGGCCACGAATGCGGTCGATTTTGTCTTCTGGTCATGCACTACCGTAGTGTATGTGATGGTAGCAGCGGTTGTAGATGTTACGTGAAGGAAGGTGTTCGGGGAAGCAGCA